>JAYEVE010000141.1:0-104358 GCA_036346375.1 Guadua angustifolia
ACTTGGAATCTCACCGAGTTGCCACTAGGGCATAAACCCATTGGGATCAAGTAGGCGTACAAATTGAAGAAAGATTCGTATGGTAACATTGTCAGGTACAAGGCGAGGCTGGTTGCCAAGGGATACGAGCAGCGATAAGGAACTGATTTCGATGAAGTATTTGCTCCTTTGACACCACTTGAGACAGTGTGACTTCTACTTGCCCTTTTAGTGCAATGTGGATAGGAAGTCCACCACATGGACATCAAGTCAGCATTTTTGAATAGTGATCTTTAGGAAGAGGCGTACGTTGCTCAGCCGAAAAGATTCATAAACAAGGTGTATAAAAACTCAAAGGCGCTTAATGGGCAACGTCAAGCCCCGAGGGTGTGGAACATCTAGCTAGACAAGTGTCTCAAGAACCTAAGATCCATGAAGTGTGCACAAGAACAAGTCATCTACAAGAGGTACAATAAAGGTGACACTTATTATTAGTGTATATGTAGATGATCTAATTTTCACTAGCACAAGTGCACATGAAATCAAGCAATTCAAGCACCAGATGAAGAGAGAGTTTGAGATGAGTGATCTTGAACTACTTACATACTACCTCGAGATTGAGGTGGAGTAGAAGGTAGGTTCCATCACCCTCAAGCAGTCGGCATATGCATAGAAAATCCTGTTACAAGCTGAGATAGGTGAGTGCAATCTGACAAGATATCTCATGGAACTGAAATTTAAGCTTAGAAAGTATGAAGGCGATGTCCACATTGATACGACAGGACCATTAGTAGAAGTCTAAGGTACTTGACTCATACCTGACCAGCCATCATGTATTCAGTTGGGATTACGAGCCTGCACATAGAGAAGCCTACTCAACTACACATGCAAGCCGTGAAATACATCGTTAGGTATGTGAAAGGGGCAACCAACTTTGGTTAGTTATATTCCAAAAGGATGTGAAATGAATATTGAAGGTTGCACCGATAGCAACTTAGCAGGTGATATAGATGATAGACAAAGCACAAGTGGTGTGGCATTCTATTTCAATAGAAATATAGTCACTTGGCCATCTTAGAAAAGATTAGTGTCACTCTATCATAATCTAAAAGCTAAATTTGTGGCTGCTAGAGTGTAGGATCAAGGAAAACCGACTAGAGGGGGGTGAATAGGAGGTTTTTAAATTTTAAATTCTAATTTCAAATTTTTCTAGATCACTAATCACTAGATATAAATCTACCAATTTTAACACTAAGTGCTTCTAGTGATCACTAAATTATCCTAACAATTTTAGTAATTCAAAAACAATTCTATGCTAAACAAGATGCTCAATTAACTTAAATTGAAACTCAAGACAAGAAAATAAGAAATGTAAACCACAATAGGAGAACACAAAGTTTTATCCTATGGTTTCGGAGACTTGCCGGTCTCCCCTACTCCACGTTGAGGTGACTTGAACTACTTCAAGCCGGCTCCACTCGATTGAGCCTTCCTCAATCACTCGTGGTAGCTCTTTCCCACTCCGGGTCTTCACACAAGTTTCTTTGTGAAGATCACCAAATTCACACGCCTCCAAACCGTCTAGGAGGCGGCAACCTCCAAGAGTAACAAGTTTGATGCTTGCTTGAGGTCGAATTGAGTGTCTAAAAGGCTCACACGAAAATGCAACACTCAATTTATCTCCGTTCTACAACTCCATTTTGTTCCGGTGTGTAGGTAGCAGAAAACTCATGTTTTATTCCAAGTTCATCACAATAATCTTCAATTCTTCTATTTTTGAACTCGAAACTATTATTACTACGGATTTTCTTTGTTTTGAAATCAAATTCATTTTGAGCCCTTTTTACAAATCTTTTGAAGATTTCAGAGGCTTCGGATTTGTCATCCAAGAAGAATACCCATGTATATCTTGAGTAATCATCAACGATGACTAAGCAATAAGAATTACCCCCGATGCTTTTATAGGTTATCGGGCCAAACAAAACCATATGTAAGAGCTCTAATAGTCTAGATGTGGACATGATACTTTTTGAAGGGTGAGAACTAGCCACTTGCTTGCCAGCTTGACAAGCACTACAAAGTCTATTTTTCTCAAACTTCACATCCTTCAAGCCCACAACTAAATCATTTTTGAAAAGCTTTTTAAGTTGAATCATCCCAACATGAGCTAGTCTTCTATGCCATAACCATCCTAAAAAGGTTTTTGCCATTAAGCACATTTGAAGACATGAGTCATTTGAGGTAAAGTCAACCACATACAAATTTTCAAATCTAAATCCTTTGAATACTAAAGAATTATCATTTTCTGTAGAGATAACTACGCCACTTTTAGAGAAGTTACAAACAAGACCTAGATCACATATTTGAGCAACGGATAGTAAGTTAAAATTTAATGTTTCAACTAAAAATACATTAGAAATAGAAAGGTCGTTTGATATAGCAATCTTACCCAAACCTAGTACCTTTCCATTACTATTATCACCAAACGTGATCTTGTCATGTTGATCGTTGCCCATTTCAAAGGTGGTGAATATTTTTCGGTTGCCGATCATCGTCCACCGGTCTTGTAGTTCACCTACAAAAGAAAAATCAAACCCTTTTAGGTACCCAAATTTGTTTGGTCCTTGGAGGTTAGTAACGAAGGTTTTGGGCACCCAAACGGCTTTCTTTCTTTGGCCAATTATAGGGGTTCCAAAAAATTTAGCAAATACTTTACCATTTTTTATCTTTCTTAACAATATAGCATGAATCATAAACATTTTCCTTTGATGCTTTACCTAAGGAACAATCATTTGCTAAATGTCCTACATCATGGCACTTGTAACAAAACTTACCATTTGATTTCACAAAATGGGGAGCCTTGTTACTTAATTTTCTATTCTTTTTTAGGAACGTACCCTAATCCTTCTTTGTTATAAGAACATCTTTGACTGTTCAAGATTTTATTTAAGGTATCTTTACCCTTAAAGCATCTATCTAAACTTTTGTTGAGTTTGTTCACTTGTTCTTTAAGCTCATTATTTTTAACAATCAAATTCACATGGCATGAGTTTTCACTAGAACATGACATATCTACCAAATCATCATATGAGGTGGCTATGCTTGATTTTGCTACACAATATGAGTCAATTTCTAGTCTAGGCAAATTATCAATAATATTGCATTCAATACCAATATCTTTTGTAGATTTTAAATGATCCTTGGCAAGGAGAATCTCATGAGCTTCCTTTAGCTCCTCATAAGAGTCTTTGAGAGAAAGAAATTCTTTTCTCAAAACCTTAAATTTAGATTTCTCTTTGCCAAGATATTCATTTAAATCCTCAAACATGAAGGTTCATCATCGTCATTTGAATTTACCTTAAACTCTCCTTTAACCATAAGACATAAAGGAGTGACAAATGGTGATGAAGCTTCCTTGATGGCGATGCCGGTGAGCCCCTTCTTCTTTGAAGGTGTGTCCTCCTTAGATGAGTCGGAATCCGAGTATTCTACTTTGGAATCCCACTCTCCAATGTGAGCTTCGCCTTTGCCGTCCTTTTGAAGCTTCTTGAAGAGCTTCTTCTTACCTTGAAAGAATTTCTTCTTCTTGGGCGATTTATTCTTGTCATCCATCTTCTTAGGGCAATGAGAGGCGATGTGCCCCTTCTCATCACACTCATAGCACCGGATATTTGCATACCGATTGGTGCTAGAATGTTGCCCTTTCTTAAACCTTTGAGGATCGCTTGAGCTTGATCGCCTTCTCATAAACTTTTTCATTCTTCTCACGAGGAGTGCCATCTCCTCCTCGGTGTCTTCATCTTCTGTGTCCTCAAGCGCCTCATCGCTTAACTCCGCCTTTGCCTTGAAGGCGATGTTCTTCTTTTTTGAAGAGTTTTGTTCCAATAGCTCTTCCTTATCCTTCTTGTAAAGCTCATTTGTGATGAGATTTTCAAGAAGTACAGTGGGCGTCATTCTTGGCAACTCCGGTGAGTTGAGGAACAATGTCACCAAAGTCTCGTATTTTTCCAGAAGGGCCCTAAGCATCTTTCGAACAATATCAAAATCGGTTAGTGAAGCTCTAAGGCCCTTAAGCTCCTTTACTATGTTATTTAGTCGTGAGTACATTTCATTAATGTTCTCATAGGGTAACATAATAAAACTCTCATATTTGATTCGAAATATATACAATTTGGCTTCTTTAACCGAGGATGTGCCGTCATGAATTTTCGAGAGAGTAGTCCAAATCTCATGAGCGGTTTCGAGATTGCTCACTCGATTGAACTCATCCGCGTTCAAAGCACCAAAAAGAGCGGTCATAGCTTGAGTATTGAGATGAGTATTTCGCTCTTCTTGTTCTGTTGTAAGTGTGGGATTAGCTCCCGGAGCAAAACCCTCATCTACAATTCTCCATATGCTTGGGCTCATGGCCTTAAGATAAACGGTCATGCGGATTTTTCAATATGCATAATTTGTGCCATCGAAAAATGGCGCCTTGCCTATTGACACTCCATCACTAGCCATTCTTACTCTTTAGGTGATAAAGCCCTAATAAAGAGTCTTTTCTCTGATACCACTTGTAGGATCAAGGATAACTGACTAGAGGGGGGTGAATAGGAGGTTTTTAAATTTTAGACTCTAATTTCAAATTTTTCTAGATCACTAAGTATGAGATATAAATCTACCAATTTTAACACTAAGTGCTTCTAGTGATCACTAAATTATCCTAACAATTCTAGTAGTCCAAAAACAATTCTATGCTAAACAAGATGCTCAATTAGCTTAAATTGAAACTCAAGACAAGAAAATAAGAAATGCAAACAACAATAGGAGAACACAAAGTTTTATCCTGTAGTCTCGGAGACTTGCCGGTCTCCTCTACTCTACGTTGAGGTGACTTGAACTACTTTAAGCTGGCTCCACTCGCTTGAGCCTTCCTCGATCACTCGTGGTAGCTCTTCCCCACTCCGGGTAGGCGAGCTCCTTGCCTTCACAACGATGGGGTCTTCACACAAGCTTCTTTGTGAAGATCACCAAATTCACACGCCTCCAAGCTGTCTAGGAGGCGGCAACCTCCAAGAGTAACAAGTTTGATGCTTGCTTGAGGTCAAATTGAGTGTTTAAAAGGCTCACACGAAAATGCAACACTCAATTTATATCCTCAGTTGCACTAAATGTGAAATGAATGCACTAACGAGAGGAGAGGACTTGCAAGAGCTCAAGAGTGTTCAATAATGCCCAAAAAATTGCTGTAGATGGCAGGTGGAGAGGTATTTATAACCCCAACCACCAAAACTAGCTGTTTGACCGAGCTCGAAATCCTGACCAAGTCAGATTTCGATCTACCGCCCATGTAGGGTGGTAGCACCGGAGTTCACCAATGGTGCGCGTCGAGCATTTAATGGTTTGTGATGAGATTCTTGAGGAGGTCGGTGCTACCGCCCAACTAGGACCGGTAGCACCGGGCTTCTATTTTCTTTTTTCGGTCGAAGAGGACACTCTTTGGAATTTTTACACCGGTCTTGGGGACGGTGTTACTACTCCTGTAGCTTTTGCACCTTAGGCGATGACCGCCCAACCAAAATTCCAAAAGATGCACCCCTACTAGAATTTATGCAGCGCCCAGGGGGTGGTGCTCTGCTGACTCGGTAGCACCGGGCTTCCATGGTGTAGCACCGCCTGCTGGACCACTAAGCAGTGCGTCTCTAGAATTTTACCTGGGCATTGGTGGTGCTACGCTACCTGGTAGCACTAGGGCTACCATGGGCGGTAGCACCGCCCTTCCTGGATCGAAAACAACCCTTCTCGGGTTTTTACACACCGGGCTAGGGGCCGGTGCTACCACTACCCCGGTAGCACCGGGATGCTCTTGGGCCTTGGCGGTAGCACCGGGGTTCCAGAGACTTTTTTAGGATTTATTAAAGTTTATAAAAATGAAATCCTATATAATAATGCATGAGTGTAATTAATTGATGTGAGCCCTTAGACATTAAAACGACACCAAGATAACATCAAACCCCTCTTAATAGTACGACCCTATTTCTAGTAACCCGATCTTTTCTCCAAACTCTAAGATCGGTAAAATGACTAGAAAAATATCCTTACATTTTACCTTTGGTGCTTGATTGACAATTTTGATATTTGATTTCTTCATCTTCAAGCTTCCACGATTACAAATCCTTGAGACTAACCTATTTCAATATACTCAATACAAATGTTAGTCTCTTAAACATGATTGTCATTAATTACCAAAACCATGAGGTACTTTTGGGGCCAAGATGCTTTCATAGAGTAGCCGCATAAGGCATATGGTTGCGAAATGTGTGAAGGGAGATAACGGGAAAAGCCCCAACTCCAGTTGTCTTGTATGTTGACAATAAATTAGCCATTGCTTTGATGAAAAATCTAGTGTTTCATGGGAGAAGCAAACACATTAAGACTTGGTTTCATTTTATTTGAAGGATCGAGATGGCTATTAGAGGGGATGAATAATCCTAAATCAAAATTTTTCCCTCTTAAAACAATCCAAACAAGTCCTTAAAGAAAAGCACCCAAAAGAAGCAAATAAAATGAACAAGCTATTCTGGATGGCCGGTGCTACTACTGGGAGGTCGGTAGCACCGCACCAGGGCTAGTAGCACCAAGCTCAAGAATAGCTGAAGAATCAGCACAAACTCTAAAAGAAAATTTTGATGAATTTTTTGATCGGCTGGATAAAAACTCACGAAACTTGATAGATATGATCCTAAGGATGTCAGGAATTCATTCCAAACTTCAATCAAAAGGATTGACGTCAAAGTTCTGACCTTTTTCACTTTGAAGGAATAACATACCAAGTTGGAGCAAAACTCAAGAACTTGATCTAAGACTTGCTCGTGAGGTTTTGATGATAAAGATGATCTTGGGTAGCCTCCCACATGTCACAACAAGCTAGAACACAAGTCAAAAACTTCACAAATGTGATTTTCAAGAATGATTCACTTAAGAGCACAAAACTGGTTTCTTGCAAGAAGAACGCATGGATTGCCTAGATGATTGAGATATGATCTAAGAGAAAATTCATCCATCAATCAACATCCTCGGCACAAGAAGAAAAAGAATGTAGAAAGAGAGGAGGCAAATCTAAATTGTGTAAATGTAAATTGTAAGAATGTAAGTGCAGAATTTAAGTGTGGAATTTAAATGTAGAATTTAAGACATAATGTAAATGTGTAAAGGAAATTAAGCATAAAGAAATAAGTTTTGTATTTCTGGAAGGGAGGTTTACAAAACCTCACAACAAAATGGGCAAAGCTGAAAGGAGCACCAAAAACCTCAAAACCTTCAAGAGTAAGAAGGCTACCCCGCTAGGATTGACCCACTCACACAGCTATACAAGGACTAACCCAAAACCCAACAAACAAACTGGGTTTTCTTGCATAGTTTTCAAAGCACACTAACTAGACCCGCTATCCTGTCAACTAGACCGCAATCTGATGGCCCTACTTGATATGCAGTGTCTAGCTAGCATCTTTTCCTTTCCTTGTCTTCTAGGCTTGCACCAACGTCGTCTCCGATTATCTTCCGGCGATCCTTGACTGTTTGGACCTCCGGCGCACCTCACCTAATCCCGATCATCCTCCGCCTTACCATGATCTAGTACCATTGTCCTACAACTATTAAAAATAAGAAAAACCCATCACATAGCAATGTCTAAAAAGATATGAAATTAAACTTTCGAAATCACAATTTTTAGATCATCCACGCTCATTAGGGCTAGTGCTACTGCCCCCTGGCCGGTAGCACCGCCCTTCATCCTAAAACCAGAACATCCCGCTCTGAAATGTTCACACCGCTCCAAAAGGTCTGGTGCTGTCACTTGCCCGGTAGCACCGGGCTACCATGGACAGTAGCACCGCCCGGCGATCATCCCTTAAGAAACACCTCTCTGGAATTTTCACACCGACCATTTAGGCCGATGCTACTGCTCGGCCAATAGCACTGGGCAGACAAGGTTGGTAGCACTGGCTTGCTTGAACCCCTAAAAACACCCTCTTAGGATTTTCCACACCTCTCTAGGGTCCGGTTACTCTTTGCTTTCATTTGGTAGCACCACGCTCTATGGCTTGTGAGAGGCAAGAAAAAAAGCGATCGAGCTTAAATTACTTTAAATTAAAGATCCAATTCAAATCAAACTCATACCAGAGCATACCAACTCAAATTTAGTCAAATACTCATCACCAGTATGGGTAGATCTCCACATGGTCTTTCAATCTCTCCCTTGATGAGTATATTGACAAATAATACAAAAGGCATAAATTTGAGTTTGAAGAAGGGAGGAAGAAAACAATTTGAGTTCAAAGTTAAACTTGGTCCAAGAAAAGAGGAAATGAGATCGTGAACAATTTGGCGAGAAGAATTTTAGGCAAGGCCAAGAAAAGAGCAAGTTTTCCACAAAAACTCTAAAAGACCAATAAAAACTCACAAGAACTCAAATATGCTTATGATTCAAAATAGTTATCAAGTTTTCAACAGAATCATAAGATCCAAAATGCAATTCCATTTTTTATCTTTTAATGATGCCTTTTCTACAATTTCTCCCCCTTTTGGCAATATAGGCATTAAGAAAGTATTTTCTCCCCCTTTATATATGTATGCATGGAATGCATCCTAAAAGAGCTTTGAAGAATTATCCAAGTGATCATAATGACAAAATATGACACCAAGCTAGATAATTTTAGTTTATGCTAAACTAAGACATGTCCAAGTACAAATAACAAGTTTCGCTAGGAAGCCTCTTTTTGAAAATATTATTTTTAGTAAGATTTGACAAGTCTAACACTTAGCATTAGTTTCAAAACTAGAAGCAAAGCTACTCAAATGATTAATTGGAAAACTTAGGGTTCAACCTACTCAACATTTTAGGGAATCTAGAAGTGCATACAAGGTCCTTCGATCTCATTTTTCATTTAATGCAAATTTTTCTTGAAGATCTTAAAAGACATAACGGGGTGCAAATGTTTGATATTATTTGCATTCTTTACCCACTTATGTTTTTTTATTTATATTTTTCAAGTATAATTGACTCAAGCCATTGTCGACCATCTCAAGAAAAACTCTTAAGAGGATGGTATTGGTCATACACGATACATTCTAAGTTCATTCCAAGTGCAATGGTAAGTAATCTAATGAATGTAAAGTGTTGAGATCAATTTGCTCACAGAGAGTCCAGCTTTCTAATTTTCATTTTCGCACATAAGAGTGTGTGAATGACTCAAGTACGGATCAAACTAGTTTCACCCAAGTTGCTATAGGGACTCTAGAGAACTCCAAATTTTCACAAATCATGGCAAATACCCCTAAAGAAGAAACTTAGCAAGTAAAAACAATATGTTTCAACAAGTTTTTCATTTTAAAACTTTAATTTTTCAAAATTTTAGCAAGCTTAGCAAGGTGAGTTAAAATGAACTTGGACATATCTAAGTTAGTGATTTTCTTCGATAGATGTAGCATGGTATATAGCATGAAGAATAATTCATTTGCATAATAGACAAAGCTCACAAACAGAAAATGCAATCTACATACAATGCATGAAACAGATTTGAAGGATCGAGATGGCGAATACAGGGAGGTGAATGATCAGAAAATAAAATTTCCCTCCACACAAAATGATCCAAACAAGCCCACAAAAAGATTGTGCAAAAGAAGTTGAACAAAATGAGGTATTTGTTCTGAAAGGCCGGAGCTACCTCTAGGAGGCTAGTAGCATCGGAGGCCGGTAGCACCGGGCTCAAGAACAGTTGAAGAACAGACTGAAAATAGCATGAGTTAAAAGCAAATTTCGAGGAATCTTTTGATCGAATATATGTGATCCTAGGAATGTTATGAACTTATTCCAACCTTTAATCGTAAGGATAGATGTCAAAGTTCTAACCTTTTTACCCAGGATGGAAGAACACACCAAGTTTGTGGAAGAACTCAAGAGTTGGATCTAAGATTTGCTCGTGGGATTTTGATAATCAAGATGATTTTGGATACCCTCTCACATGTCACAGCAAGCAAGAGCACAAGTAAGAACTTGCTCAAATGCAATTTACAAGATCATTCATTCAAGAACACAAAAACCAATTTCTTGCAAGAAGAACACTTGGATTGCCTAGATGATTGAGATGTAATCTTAAGGAGATTCAACCATCAATCATCATCTTTGGCACAAGAAACATAAGCGCATGTAGAAGGTGAGGAGCTAAATCCAAATTGCGAGGATGTAAATTGCATAAATTTAAATGTAGAATTTAAATGCTGAATTTAAGACAAAAAATAAATGCATAATGTAAATCTAAGCATAGATGAAAATGATTTGCATTTCAGGAAGGGAAGGTTTACAAAGCCTCACAACAAAGTGGGCAAAACTCAAAGGAGCACAAAATCCTCTAATACCTTCTAAGGGGGAAGCCTACCCCTTCACCCCTATTTATAGTACTTTTGGGCTACCTACCAACCTTAGATGAGCCCCTCAACCTTAGAGCACTCATCAAGGGCTAGTATTAACCCACTCACACAGTCATGCAAGGGCTAACCCAAAACCCACAAACATAATGGGTTTTCTTGCATGGTTTTCAAAGCATACTAACTAGACTCGCTATCCTATCAACTAGACAGCGATTCGATGACCCTCCTTGATCCACGCGGTATCTAGCTAGTATCTTCTCTTTTCCTTGTCCTTTAGGCTTGCAAAGACTCTGTCTCCGATCATCTTCTAGTGATCCTTGACCATTTGGACCTCGGACGCTCCTCGCCTAGTCCCAGTCATCCTCCGCCTCACCATGACCTAGCACCGTCGTCCTGCAACCATCAAAGACAAAAAAAACCCATCACATAACAATGTCTAGAAAAGATATGCAATAATCATCATAAAATCATTAATTAATTCAATTACGCTCAGAAGGTCCGGTGCTACCGCCCCTAGGCTGGTAGCACCGCTCCTACTGCAATACCCAAAAACACCCTCTTTAGAATTTTCACACCAGCCAATTGGGCCAGTGCTATCGTTCTGCCAGTAGCACTGGGCTAACATGGCCGGTAGCACTGGATTGCTTGAAACCTAAAAACACCCTCTTTGGTTTTTCAACATCAAGACTGGGTCAGTGCTACCACCCGGCTAATAGCACCGTGCTACCATGGCTGGCAACACCAGAAAAGGCAACCAAATCTCAAATTGCTTCAAATTGAAAATCTAATTCAAATCAAACTCAAATCAAAATAAACCAAGCTCAAATTTTAGTCAAATACTCATCACAAACATGGTTAGACCTCTACATGGTCTTTCAAGCTCACCCTTGATGAGTATATTGGCAAACACATAAAAAGGCACATAAGTTTTGAGTTTGAATAAGGATAGAAGAAAGCAATTTGAATGCAAAGCCAAACTTTTGGTTCAAAAAGGAAGGAAGTGATATCTTGAGCAAGTTGGCGAAAAGAGTTTTAGAGCTAATCTCAAGAAAGAGTAAATTTTCCACAAAAGTTATTCTCAAGAAAGAGCAAGTTTTCTACAAAACCTCTAAAATCTAATAACACAAACATGCTTATGATCCATAAAAGATAGCACAAACTTTACCGAGATCATAAAACCAAGATGCATTAAAATTTTGTTGTTAATGATGCCTTTTCTCCGATTTCTCCCCCTTTTGGCAGTATAGGCATCAAGATAACATATTCTCCTATTTTTGTATACATGAGATGCAACCTAGAAGAGCTTTGAAAATTATCTAAGTGATTATGAAGACAAGATATGACACCAAGCTAGTCAATTTCAAATTTGACTAAACTAAGACATGTCGAAGTGCAAATAAAAAATTTGCTTGCAAGCTAAGTTTTGAAAATGTCATTTTTAGCAAGATTTGACATGAGCAACACTTTGCATTAGTTTCAAAACTGGAAGTAAAACCATTCAAAAGATCAAATGGAAAACCTAGAGTTCAATCTACTTAACACTTTGGGGAATCTAGAAGTGCATACAAGGTCCTTCGAGCTTATTTTCAATTTTGACGCAAAAATTTCCTTTGTAGCTTTGAAAAACATAGCGGGGTGCAAATGTTTGATATTATTTGCATTCTTTACCCACGTATGTTTGTTTTATATTTGCAATTTAAAGCAATTGACTTAAGCCATATTCGACCATCTCAAAAAGGATTCTTAAGAGAATGATCTTAGTCATACACAACATATTCCAGGTTCATCCCAAGTGCAATGAGAAGCTGTCTTGTGAATATAAGGTGTTGAGTCTAATGCACACAAATAGAGTCAATTTTGCTTAATTTTCATTTTAGCACATTGATTGATAAGCAAGTGAAGGACTCAAGTATAAATCAAACAAGTTTCACCTAAGTTACTATCGGGACTCTAGAGAGCTCCAAAATTTCACAAATCATGTCAAATACACCTAGAGAAGAAACTTAGCACGTAAACGCAACATGATTCATCAAGTTTTTGCTTTTAAAGCTTATTTTTCAAATTTTAGCCAGCTTAGCAAGATAAATGAACTTGGACATATCTAAGTTAGTGCATTTCTTCATATGATGTAGCATGGTATATAGCATGAAAAATAGATCATTTGTATAATAGACAAAGCCCATAAAATTGAAAATAAAGTCTATATGTGATGAATGAAGCAGAATCTTAAAAACTCCCCCTCAACATGTGATTCAATTTTAAATACATATCTGGTTCAAGTTGAGTTATTAGCAAAATTAAGCTTTAAATTGATCCAAAAGAAATCAATTAAGACTAGAAACATAGAATAGAGAGAAGTCAAGAAACTGTGAACTAAGTGGCTATAGAGCATAGAAAAGATAGCAGAGAACACTACGGCTTAGACTCGCTCTCATCTTGCCCAATGATTAATATAGGGAAGCTGCCTCTAGATCCTAATCTGAGGAGTGCACATAGACCTTGTCTAACTAGGGGGCCCAACACCTACTGGACTTATAAGACTGTGAGGGAACTCGACCTAGAGAGAGGAGAGAACATTTAATTAAGCATGATAGCAACCTAAAACACAAGATGAGAGGTCCATGCAAAGCATGCGAGAAGTCTAAGTGAAGTGAACTCAAAACTCTAAAGGATAAGCCCTATAAACACCCAGAGCAAGACAAAAGAAAGGAAAAATTGGAAGAAAATATAATACATAATATACAGACCAGCTCCCCCTCACAATAAGCCATAAGGGCACACGACTCCAAGCTCACTTCTCAAGGCAACAAACCTAGAGCTATTCAAAGGCTTGATAAAGATATCAGCCAATTGGTGGTCACTCTCTACAAACTGAAGCACTATGTCTCCTTTCTCCACATGATTTCTAAGAAAGTGATATCTAACATCAATGTGCTTGGTCCTAGAGTGCTGCACTGTGTTCTTAGCAATGCAAATAGCAGAAGTGTTATCACAGAAAAGTGGAACACTCTCTATCTCTAACCCAAAGTTTCACAAGGTCGATCTCATCCAGAGCACTTGACTACAGCAATTGGCTATAACAACATACTCGGCCTCAGTAGTAGACTGTGCAACTCCGGACTGCTTTTTAGATGACCAAAACCAAGAGAAGTACCAATGAATTGACAAGTGCCAGAAGTGCTTTTCCTATCTATCTTACAGCCAGCAAAGTCAGCATCGAAAAAAGCTCTAAGAGATAGACAAGAAGATGAAGAGTATCAAATACCATAATTAATGGTAACTCGAAGGTACCTGAAGATGCGCTTCACCGCCTAGCGATGAGAGGTGAGAGGAGAAGCCTGAAAGCAAGTACACATACACACTGCAAAGTGTATGTTTGGCCGCGAGGCAGTGAGGTATAAGACAGAGCCAATCATGCTCCGAAACTCCTTCTGATCAGCAGGCTCACTATCTTCATCAAGCTCAAGGACAATAGTAGTGGCCATAAGAGTCATCACAGGCTTCCCATTAGACATATCAAACTGCCTTAGGAGGTTCTGAGTGTACTTACATTGGAGCAGGAAAGTACCCTCTTTAGTCTGCTTGATTTGGAAGCCGAGAAAGTAGCTCAACTTGCCCATCATACTCATCTCAAACTCCATACTCATCACCTCATAAAACTAAGACACAAGAAAATGAGAAGAGTCACTAAAGATAATATCGTCCACATAAATCTGAATGAGAAGGAAGTGAGAATTCTGGTGTCTGATGAACAAAGTCTTGTCTACTATACCCATTTTGAAACCATAGCTGAGAAGATAAGACTTAAGCCTCTCATACCATACTCCAGGAGCCTGCTTAAGTCCATACAAAGCTTTAGAAAGCTTGTAGATATGGTTTGGGTACTTGGGGTTCTCAAATCCTAAAGGTTGCTTGACATAAATTTCTTCCTCAATATATCCATTGAGGAATGCACTCTTGACATCCATTTGATAAAGATTGAAGCCCTAGGATGTAGAGAATGCAAGTAGGATCTGGATAGTCTCTAGTCTAGCTACAGGGGCAAAAGTCTCCTTAAAGTCAAGACTTTCAACCTGAGTGAAGTCCTGTGCAACTAGCCTAGCCTTGTTCCTAATAATAACTCTATCCTCACTCTACTTGTTTTTGAACACCCACATGGTCCCAATGATATTATGACCAAATGGGAGTTCAACAAGCTACCATATCTTGTTTCTCTCGAAGTTCTCAAGTTCCTCATGCATAGTATTAATCTATGACTCATCGGATAATGCATGAGAAACATCCTTAGGCTCAAACGAGGCAACAAAGGCTGAGTGAAGGCAGAAGCTGAACAAGCCTAATTTTAAGTGAGTGACTCACTCAAATAAATCACCAATCATCTAATCAGGTGGATGAAATTTCTAAATATGATGGGGAGGTCCAGAAACAGAAGTGGCCTCTACCTCTTGAGCAGAAGAGGTAGAAACAGAGCCACTCGCTGATGGAGAGTCAAAAGGCAAGAGCTGATCTCCCTGAGGTGCAAAAATAGAAACAACAGGCACCTCAAGTATAAACAGGACTGGATCAGGTAGAACACCATCATCTCTATCATCCTCATCCTCTACGAAGATGGTCTCAGAGGGATAAGAAGAGCCTGAAATATCAGGTCTAACTCCTGAGCTAGCCTCATCAAAGGTCACGTCACAGGTCTCTATGATCCTATTTGCATCATAACTCCAGAGCCTATAGCTACAATAAGAAGTTGAATAATCCAGAAAAATACCATTAGAAGAACGAGACTCAAACTTATCTAGGTTACTAGACTTCAAGATAAAACACTTGTAACCAAATATGCGAAAATGAGAAACACTATGCTTTCACCCATACCTCAACTCATAAGAAGTGCGATGCAAATGTTCTGTCAAGAAAACGCAATTAGACACATGGCAAGCAGTAGCTATAGCCTCAGCCCAAAACTTCTTAGGAATACTGTACTCGTTTAGCATCGTCCTGGCCATCTCAACTAGGGTTCTATTCTTCCTTTCCACTACACCATTTTGCTGAGGGGTGCAGGAAGAAGAGAAATGATGCTCCAAACCAGACTCTACACAGAAACTCTCAAAGTAGGAATTCTTCAACTCTGTTCCATTACCACTGCGTATAGCTCGTAATGCACCTGGGAGCTCAAAAGACAATCTACTGACCAAACCCCTGAAGTGAGAGAAAGTCTCATCCTTCGAGGCCATGAAAAATACCCAAGAATATCTCAAAAAATCATCAACAATGATAAGAATATACCACTTCCCTCCTGCTGACTGCACTCTAGCTGGACTAATAGTATCCATATGTAAAAGCTATCCTAGTGCATCAGTCGTCACTACGGTGACTAGAGAATGAGAAGCAGTAACCATCTTGCCATGTCGGTAAGGAGAGCAAACTAAGTTTTTGACCATCTTGATCGTGGCTACTAACTTTGGTCAAATGATCAAAGCCAATGTGACCAAGTCTCCTATGCTAAAAGAAGAGATTACGAAACTCAGAAGCAATCAAATAATGAAGATAGTCTCCAGATGAAATGAAAAAATAGTACGAAAGACTCTCCCAAATCTAAAAATCCCACAAACTAACTCCCTTGATGAATCAAAGATTCTACAAGCACTACTCTTAAAACTTACCTCGAAAGAGTCATCGATAAGCTGAGAAACTAAAAGCAGATTATATCGCAACTTACTTACTATAGCAACGTCCTTAAGAATAAAATTTTCATTAATGCAAACGGTACCTTTAGCAATGACTCTACCTGAAGAAGCATCCCTAAAAGTGATCATCTCATCACCGGGGACTCGGACTAGGGAAGAGAACCAACGGACATTTTCGGTCATGTGGCGAGAACAACCGGAGTCAACAATCCAAACCTCTCCCTTCCCCATTCGACGAACCTTGTTTGAGTCGCTATAGAGCTCATAGTCACTGATACTATTGGCGTCCGCCATGAAGCACATGCCGGAGAACTCGTCGTAGCCTTTCTTCTCTTGCGGATCGTCCTCACATTTGTCGCTCCACGTCTCCGTGTTGGAGAGGCTGATGTCATTGAGGGTGGCAAGGATGCGGTGGAAAAGCTTCTTGTTCTTCGAGAAGTTGCGGTATTTCTTCTCACGTGTCAACTCACGAGCTGGAGGCTTCTTGTTGCGGTTCTTGTCGATGTAGTTAATCTTTTCCAAACCGCTGGAGTCATTCTTGCCCTTCTTCAACTTGAGACAGTTCGCTTGAATGTGGTTGGGGCCACCACATTCGAAGCAGGTAATCACGCCACCTCTCTTCCTCTCTCTCTCACCCTCTTGTATGCATGAGAGAATTTGTGAGCTAAAAGAGTAAGCTCATTTTCTGAAATTTTTTCCAGTTGGTCATTGCTTAGCTCACAAAGGGCGGAGAGAGAGAATCCAGTAGAAAGATCAAGAGAAGATCTAGTGGGATCAGTGACCAAGGCCATCGACTGAGATTTCGTCTTGCAGGAGACGACATCGATCTCGTGAGTCTTGAGTCGGGAATAGAGCCCTTCAAGAGTCAGAATCAACAAGTCAGTAGTATCCTTGATGGTGGTCACTTTCATTTCCCAAACTCAGAGATCGAGTGTGATCAAGAAATGTTGAGCATTATCCGAGTCAGGGCATATGCAACCGATTGCTCTGAGGTCACTCAAAATCTTTGTAAAATAACTAAAGCACTCGTCTAGACTCTCACTAGCATGTTGTTTAAATTTGTTGTATTCACGCTTGTGATGATCCTGCCTCACAATCATGATTTGGGTAGTGCCCTCATGGTAAGCATCGAGGGTCACCCAAATCTCCTGAGCAGATCGTAGGTGAGAAATCCTATCATACTCACTGCTTCTAAGGCCCTGTATGAGGTTGTTCCTTGCCTTAGCATTTTCCTCAACGTCAGCCATATTGCCAGCCGTGACGTGCTTATCGGCAGGAACCTCATATGGGAGCTTCACTTTCTGCCATACCAGGAAGCCCTAGGCAGTGATGTATGACTCCATCTGAGACATCCAAAATGGAAAATCAACTCAAGAAAAGATAGGAGGCTTGGTGGAATATTTTTCTGTCGCCATGACTCTCGAGACCTATCAACGTTTGGAAAACAGTTCCTCGCCGAGCTTACTTGTTGATTGGGGGATCAACCAAGGCTCCTTTCCCGTGAAGGGTTTACGTTTGAAGGATGCTACCAGGATGTGATGCTCGAAAGGACAGTGGACAAAGAATTTTTATACCGGTTCGGGCCTCTCTTGATGGAGATAATTACCCTACATCCAGTGCTCTTGCTCTTGCTTGAATTCTTACAGGAAAGCTTGTGTGCGTATGTCTCTGTGTGAGTATGTGTATCTCTCCTCTTTTGTACTCCGATCTACCACAGGAGTATTTATAGGCGATCGAAGTAAATACAACCGAATAACTACAGCAGAATAACGCACCATTACTGCGCTTGAACGTGACTATAACTGCACCCTTGATTTTCGCCATGCTGTGTCGTGGACATGGTGGACTCAGATTGTGGCATAATGGTGTTAAACCACAGCGTAATTATCGCCACGTCGTCTTTATGGGCCAAGCACGACCTGTTGGACATGCTCAGGATTTTCACTCAACTCTGACTGACTGTTGCGCTCATCCGAACAAGCATGCTCAGGGAATTATGGCACATGCTCGGAGACGAGCCTAAGCAAGGTAGGGCAAACCCACCAGCTGGTCCATCCGAGGATCCTCCTTGGGGACACCATCCAAGGGCATGCATGGTCGGCCGAAAACCGGCTGCTGGGGTATAATGGTCATTATGGAAATTATCCAATCCCTGACAAGACCAGTCAAGATCTGGAAGAGCAAAACTGACTTTGATACCAATTGAAGGATTGAGTTGGCAAACAGAGGGTGGTGAATGGTCGAAAAATAAAATTTCCCCCACACAAAATGATCTAAACAAGCCCTCAAAAAGATTGTGCAAAAGAAGTCGATAAAATGAGGTATCTATTCTGAAAGGCCGGTGGCCGGTAGCATTGGGTTGGAACGGCCGGTAGCATTGGGTTGGAACGGCCGGTAGCACGGGGCTCTTGAATAGCTGAAGAATAAACTAAAAAATAGCATGAGTTAAAAGCAAATTTTGAGGAATCTTTTGATCGGCTAGAGAAAACTTCACGAAACTTGGTAGATGTGATCCTAGGGATGACAGGAACTTATTCCAACCTTCAATCGCAAGGATTGACGTCAAAATTCTGACCTTTTTACCTGGGAAGGAAGAACACACCAAGTTTGTGGAAGAACTCAAGAGTTGGATCTAGGACTTGCTCGTGGGATTTTAATGATCAAGATGATTTTGGACACCCTCCCACATATCACAACAAGCAACAGCACAAGTAAGAACTTTCTCAAACGCAATTTACAAGATCATTCATTCAAGAACACAAAACCCAATTTCTTGCAAGAAGAACACTTGGATTGCCTAGATGATTGGGATTAACGAGATTCAACCATCGATCATCATCCTTGGCACAAGAAGCATAAGCATGTAGAAGGAGAGGAGGCAAATCCAAATTGTGAGAATGTAAATTGTGTAAATTTAAATGTGAAATTTAAATACTGAATTTAAGACATAAAGTAAATGTATAATGTAAATTTAAGCATAGATGAAAATGATTTACATTTTAGGAAGGGGAGGTTTACAAAGCCTCAAAACAAAGTGGACAAAACTCAAAGGAGCACAAAAACCTCTAATACCTTCTAAGGGGGAAGGCCACTCTTGGACAACCTACCACCCTTGGATGGGCTAGGATTAACCTTCTCACATAGCCATGCAAGGGCTAACCCAAAACCCATACACATAATGGGTTTTTTTGCATAGTTTTTAAACCATACTAAATAGACTTGCTATCCTATCAACTAAACCGCGATCCAACAAGCCTCCTTGATCCATGCGGTATCTAGCTAGTATCTTCTCTTTTCCTTGTTCTCTAGGCCAGCAAAGACTCCATCTCTGATCATCTTCTATCGATCCTTGACCATCTAGACCTCGGACGCTCCTCGCCTAATCCTGGTCATCCTTCGCCTCACCATGATCTAGCACCGTCGTCCTGCAACTATCAAAGACAAGGAAAACCCATCACATAGCAATATCTAAAAAAGATATTCAATAATCATCACAAAATCATTAATTAATTCAATTACACTCAGAAGGTTCAGTGCTACCGCCCCCAGGCCGGTAGCACTACCCCTAGTAGACTGGTGCTATTGCCCCTAGGTCGGTAGCACCGCTCCTACTACAATACTCAAAAAACACCCTCTTTGGAATTTTTACACCGGCCAATTAGGCCGGTGTACTCTTCTCACCGGTAGCACCGGCCGATATGGCATGACATTGATTACCCAAACGTAAAAACACCCTCTCTGGTTTTTCCATACCACAGTGGGGTCCGGTGCTACTGCTCGGCTGGTAGCACCACACTACCATGGCTGGTAGCACCAGAAAAGACAACCAAATCTCAAATTGCTTCAAATTGAAAATCCAATTCAAATCAAACACAAATCAAAACAAACCAAGCTCAGATTTTAGTCAAATACTCATTAGAGACATAGGTAGACCTCCACATGGTCTTTCAAGATTCTCAAAACTTCCTCTGAACATGTGAGTCAATTTTAAGTACAAATCTAGTTTAAATTGAGTTATTAGCAAAATTAAGCTCAAAGAAGATTTGAATGAACTCAAATAAAACCAAAAACATAGAATGAGAGAAGTAGTTGAGAACTTGCAAACTAGATGGCTATAGAGTATAGAAAAGATAGTAGAGAACACTTTGGCTCAGACTCGCTCTCATCTTCCCCAATGAATAACATAGAGAAGCTGCCTCTAGATCCCAAGCTAAGGAGTGCACACAGACCCTATTTACCCAGGGGGCCAACATGTCGGGACCCGAATGTGCAAATCCGGACCCTTTGTGTATTCAGCACTAGTCCAGGATCACGCTAGTGCACACAGTCTCAACATCGGTACATATCGCAGATCATATCGAAATAGTAAAGTACTTTAATTAAATAGTCAAACTGGTTGGTCGACCTTATGGTCGAAGTTACAAAATACGCCTCATGCAGCTAAGGCTTATTAAAATAACCAAGTGCAGCGGAAATAAAATAAACTCGTGGCGCCAACCAATTTGCCACAGGCAACTGACTGGGCTCGCTCCCTAGTTTGTCGGCTCCTCCTGAAACTCCTCCTCTAGTGAAGGGGTTGCTTCTTCTTCAACTGAGGTTGTGTTGTTGCAAGGGTGAGTACTTTGAGCACTCGAGAAGTCATGCATGTAATGCAATTCTAATATTCTACATGCATGGCTTATTACAAAGGATAGGCTAAAGTTCATTTGCAGTATAGCATTCTTGATAAATACAATAGTAGATTGCAAAGCGGTAAAACAATAATAAAGGTAGTAGCTTTCGCAATTATTTCACAAGTAAAGCATTTCACAACTAAAGTCAAGTTCATCAATTCCATCCCAAGTGTTTTCCAAAAACCAAGTTATTTTCATGAAAGTCTAACCCTTGACTATAATCCCCGAGCAGTGCTCAATACCGTGAGCACGGCTATTCGAATAGGTTGTACACTCTGCAGAGGTTATACACTTTACCCATAAGATACGGTCAAATGCTACAAAGGCGAGTAACCGTAACAAAGCCTTTACAAAGATCTGTCTAAACCCGGTACTGCCTGCTAAGGTTTCAACACTGGAGGGACTGGTTACCACACCCAGGGGCCCTCTCTTGCGCCATGTGAGTTTTCACCCGTACACTCGGAACCCACACCACCACGACAGTACAAAGAATAGATTTCACAGTTTACTCAACTAGGTCTGTCCCATTCCGGAACTTGTGGTTGTATGAATGACTCAGGTCAAAGGCTCGCAAGGTTAAGTCCTTAGGGTTGATCAAAGCAAGACTTACACATACCCCTCCGCCCCTCGGGCCCACCCAGGCACACTTGCCCTTGCCACTTGCTCTGATCTAAATCATTTTCCCACCCCAGTTCTTTACCATGCACCACGTGCCATCATCAACTCAATAACACATGCCACATTCTCAAAACACGTTCCATATCTCATTAAGTCAATATTAACATTAATATTCCAAAATCATGGCAATTCCACACGACAGGGCTAAGCACACTACTTACGGTCTAATTAACCCATGTTGGCAAATTATTAATGTCCAACTATTAAACCACAACCTAGGGTGACAAAGGATTCATGACCTACAATTATACACAACAAGGTGGCATATAGCAACTAGGCATTTAGCTAATCCCAGAATTTATTCAAAATCAATTCTACTAAATTAGCATGCAATAATTTGAATCAAAGTAATTTTCCTACAATAGGTTCAACATGATCAAGCATAACTTGCCTTCAAAAAGTACTGGTTCTGGTTCTTGAGCTTGCTCCTGGGTCACAACTTCTCCCTCGAAACCTTCGGGCACCTCGACGTCTACGCGTAACATAAATAAATAGCAATAAATAAAAAAAAACAGAGAGAAACTTAAGTCTAAAATTCAAATAAAATTCATAAACAGAAAGAGCTTGATTTTAAAAAATTTTATAAATTAAAATCAGTCAAATCGGAGTTAAAACGCAAAAGTTATAGCCAATTGAAGTTTGAAAATCAATTAAAAAGAATAAATCGAATTTCTATATTTATTTCTATACGGGAAATTTGGAAATATGATGTCAGCACGACGTCATCACCGAATTAAATTTCCACCGATTTATTTTTCTAAAAGAAAATCGAATTATTGCGCCAGCATGACGTCAGCCGGTCCATAGACCTGGTCCACGGTTCGGGTTTGGTCCACCGTGGACTCTGTCGTGCCCCGAATTTGCAACTTCGGACACTCTGTGTATTCTGCACTAGTCCAGGATCGCGCTAGTGCACACAGACTAAACAGGGTATAATATCACATCATACACAGCGGAATATTAAATAAAGTACTTCAAACATTTATATAAACGAGTGTACGACCTTATGGTCATCCTTACAATAATTATGCCACGCAGGGCATACAATAATCAAATAACAAAAGTTCAGCAGCGGAATATAAAAAGTTGTGATGTCCATCTTCTCCACAGTCGCCGACGAAGGCTTGCCCCTAGTTTTCCGGCTCCTCGACATACTCCTCTTCATTGGCGTAGTCTCTTCTTCTCCGTAAGTTTGTCCGCAAGGGTGAGTACACACCGTACTCAACAAGTCATGCACAATGCATATCTATTTCACTACATGCATGGCTTATTACAAAGGAAAGGCTTTACTGGTTATTTTGCTTTTGCAACAATATTTTAAACTACTACTCATTTAGATCGAAAGCATCAAAATCATATAATCATTATATATAACTCAAGTTGTTTATTTTCACAACATTTTGGACACACAGTCCCTAGACAACTTCATTTCACAATTTTGGCACGACCAACCACCCCATTTTATTTTCAAACACTACCCCTGATTTGTAATCCCGAGCATTGTCCATTACCGTGGACTCGGCTATTGAACAGCTTTTGACACTCTGCGAGAGGTTGTACACTTTACCCACAAGATACAACAAGACACCACAAAGGCGATTAACCGTAACAAAGCTTTTCAGAAACTTCTATCTTAGCCTAAGAACCTCTCCGTGTTGCCTTCACTATCACTTCCCTCACTCAGAGCCGAAGTATAGGACAGACGAACACCATTGGATAGGGTACCAAGCCGAAGCACAGGCACGCTCCCCCGTACAGTTACCCCCGTGTAACTGCCACCCCGAGGTATCAAAGGTAAGACATCAGAATCCTACTAAACTAGGTCTTCCCATTCAGACATGTGGTTGTACGAGAGACTTAGGTCAAAGGCTTGCAAGGTGAAGTCCTTAACTGACCAAGGCAAGACATCCTTCTCTCAATTTTGGCACACAGCCCTCACATCACTCAACCCATCCCACAGTTGCCACATAGGCCCACCTGGCATGAAGCCTCGGTCCACTTGCCCTAGTCTAAATCAATTCCATCCCGAGTTAATTACCGGTGCAACACATGCCCGTAATCATCTTTCATGTAGAACCACACAGGTCTCTACAGTCCAACATCATTACCAACAGCATTCCACTTTTATCAAAAAGTATTCACCATTCTTTAGTCAGTATTACTTTTGTATTCCAAAAAGAGTTATTCACGTTAATGCATGGCTAAGCAACTATTCACGGTCTAGCCTCCTGTGTTGGCACAATATCATCACAACCAACTAAATTTACCCAACTTAAGTTATCGAGGAATCATGGCATACAAATGATATCAAGGTGGCATAAACAATTTGGTTGGATAGCTAATTCACCCAAAATAATTTAAGCCATTTTTAGTTGAATTAGCATGCATAGTTTAAAACAAAGTATATTTCCAAAAATTAGGAGCAACATGGTCAAAGCATAACTTGCCTTCAAAGAGTTGCTGATCTTGTCCTGAAGTTTGGTCTTGCTCTAAGAATTCCCCCTCGAAAGCCTCGGGCAAATCAACGTCTAATTAAAAGCAACATACACACAATAAATTTATTTTTTTTCCAGAGAGCAACTCAACTCTAAAAATTCCACAAAATTCACCAATAAATAGATCTTGATTTTACAAATTTTTAGAAATTGGAATCACTCAAATCGGAGTTAAAACGCAAAAGTTATAAACATTTGAAGTTTTAAAAATAAATTAAAAAGAATAAACCGAATTTATTTATTTATTTATTTTTATACGGAAAAATCCCGATTTATGACGTCAGCATGACGTCTCGGTGACGTCAGCAATACCCCTGCCAGATCTGACAAGTGGGCCCCACTGATGATGTCAGCCGCTGACGTCAGCATTGACACGTGTCGATCACCCGAGCGTGACACGTGTCTACGAACTATCAACCGAGAGCTTAATTAACTCTCAGCCGTCCGATGAAAAATGAACGGCCACGATTCTGACATCGACTCAGTTCGGGTTACCGCGGCGGCGACACGTGGCGCATTCTCGTCCCTCGGATAAAAATCCAACGGCGAAATAAACCGAATATCAGCTCAATTGACTCGGTCATGCATCAAGATTCGTGCGATGCGATCAACGGCTCGGATCGCACCGACACTTTTGAGCGTCACCACGGTGCTGCCACGTGGCTCAATCGTGATCACCAGATCTACATCTAACGGCGGCAAGTATTCGGGTGACGTCGACAGTTAGCACCGGCGCTGACGCCTCGGCATCCGTGCGACACGCGTCCGCTCGGTACTGGACCGGCACGCGGCTTGATCCAATCCGCACATTTCAATATCTACGGCTTAGATTAATTTCAACTTTTACGCGTAATATTCCAGATCTATTTGTTACAGTAAAAATGGCTACGTGGCACATTATCAACCGCACGATTCCAATCAAACGGCTAACGTTAGAAGATGGGGTTCACTATTTACACGACTACGTGGATAGTTCCCGATCGTTCGATACTAATCCTACGGCTATCATCTAACACAGGTTTAAGCACACGCGGGCGATCCCAGCTACGGGCACGTGGCACTATCCTAACCCTTCATTGCTAGATCTACGGCTACGGGTGAAAATGGGACTCACTGTTTTGATGGCGACGTGGGTGAACCAGAGGCGTTGATGGTGGATCGAACGGTCGACAAGCTTCGCGTTCCGGCGAAGGTGCGGCGGAGATGGGTTGCCGGAGAGGAAGAAGACGACGGCTCCGCTGGCGCTCCGGTGCTGCTCCGGCGACAAGAAGTAGCTCCTCCGACGCGGCTTGACGAAAGGGTTACTCCGGTGACCTCCAACGCGGCGGAGAATGACCGGAGTGGGCGCAAATGGCGACGGAAAGGTCTCGGAACTCCGGTGAGGTGATGCAGTGTCTATGGTGATTCTCGGTACGCGTGAAAGGGCTCGACGGGTGCGGGATGACGAGCTTTATACCGTGCACTAGACGATGAAGCGACAGGGACGCTTGGCGGCGAGTAAATGCAGCGGTTTCGGGTCGAAACGCACGGCGGCAGCGGCGCTTCGTTCACCCGGAGGCGAAACGACGTGGAGTTCATCCAACCATCCACGCGTCGAAATAAGCGCCGAGGCGATTTAAGCAACGCGACAATTTATGGCGCACGATCAAGATCGCACGGTGGAAAAATCGGCGCCCCTAGGGTTTCGACGGTCAAGACACAGATTTGGGCCGAGCCCATTACTGTTCATCCAATTATTAATCATTTTCCGAATAAAAAAAATTCCGATTATTCATTTAATTTATTTGAAGCACTTAAAATATCAGAAAAATTCTAGAAAAATTCTGAAAAATATTTTAGGACCTTTTGAACTCAAATAAAATATTTCCACTTTTATTTTATTAAAACTTTTCATTATTAAATTAATTTCCAAATAAGAGTTAAATTTCAAAAATCCAAATAATCTCAAATAAATCCCAGAAATTCTCAGAAACTCAAAATAAATTATAAAATTTAATTTTAGCCAAATTTGAGGATGTTACAAACCTCCCCTATACAGAATCTCGACCCGAGATTCGTGGTTTAACTAGAGAAGAGGTTGGGAAACTCCTTCTTCAAATCTTCCTCACGCTCCCAAGTTGCTTCACTTTCTGAGTGGTTGCTCCACTGGACTCTGCAAAAGCGGGTTGACTTGTTTCTTGTCTCACGATCCATGGTATCCAAAATCTTAACTGGATATTCCTTATAAGTTAAATCTTCTTGCAGCTCAATGGCTTCTATTGGTGTTTGTTCCTCCGGTACTCGCAAACACTTCTTCAATTGAGATACATGGAATACATCATGTACCCCTGCTAAAGATTGTGGCAGTTCCAACTGGTACGCAACTTCTCCTTTACGGTTCAATATCTTGAATGGTCCCACATATCTCGGAGCAAGTTTCCCTTTAGCATGAAACCTTTTGACTCCTTTGAGTGGCGTGACCTTGAGATAAACATAGTCTTCGGGTTCAAAGCTCAAATCACGGCGCCGATTATCTGCATAACTCTTTTGCCTTGATTGTGCAGTCTTCAGTCTTTCTCGAATTAATGTGATCTTCTCTTCTGCTTCCAAAAGTATATCTGGTCCGAAAACGTGACGTTCTCCCGTCTCATTCCAGTTTAGTGGTGTCCGACACGGTCGACCATATAAAGCTTCAAACGGAGACATTTTCAAGCTGGTTTGATAGCTATTATTGTAGCTAAACTCAGCGTATGGCAAACATTTGTCCCATGATGATGTGTATGATAAAGCACAGGCTCTCAGCATATCTTCGAGTATTTGGTTAACCCTTTCAGTCTGGCCATCTGTCTGCGGATGGTATGCTGTACTGAAATTTAAACGAGTACCCATAGCTGTATGCAGCTTATCCCAAAACCTCGAGGTAAATTGAGTACCTCGATCCGACACTATCTTCTTGGGTACACCATGTAAACATACAATTCTTGCTATGTACAATTCAGCTAACTTATCTCCGGAATAGGTTGTTTTTACGGGTATAAAATGAGCGACCTTTGTTAGTCGATCTACTATGACCCATATGGAGTCATATCCACTCTGAGTCCTTGGAAAGCCGGTGATGAAATCCATCCCGATTTCCTCCCATTTCCATTACAGTATCTTAAGTGGTTGTAGCGATCGGGTGGTCTCGATGCATGGCTTTGACTCTTTGACATACATCACACAACGCTACATGCTCGGCTACTTCTTTCTTCATATTTGGCCACCAGAATCTTTTCTTGAGATCTTGGTACATTTTTGCTCTACCGGGGTGAATTGAATACTTGGAATCATGCGCTTCCTCCAAAATCAACTGTTTCAACTCCGGTTTATGGGGTACACATATTCTGTTCTTTATCCATAAAGTACCCTTCTCATCTACTCTGAAATCCTTAGCTAGATCTTCGTCCATCTTGGATTTGATTCTATTAATCTTCTCATCATCTTTACGCCTCTTCCCTAATCTGATCTTCAAGGGTCGGTTTCACTTCCAAAGTAGCTAAAATCCTTAGGAACAACTTCTAACCTTAGCACGAAATTCTTTACATAGATCAGACTGATCTTTTGTTATTATCAGATTTAAACCATGGCTTTTCCGACTCAAGGCATCTGCCACCACATTGGCTTTTCCTGGATGATAGTGAATTCCAAGATTGTAATCCTTGATTAACTCTAGCCATCTCCTCTGTCTCATATTCAGGTCCGATTGAGTGAATATATACTTTAAACTTTTATGATCCGTATATATTTCACACCGATTTCCCATAAGATAGTGACGCCATATTTTAAGGGCGTGCACTACAGCCTAGCTCTAAATCATGGGTCGGGTAATTTTGTTCATGTGGCCTTAACTGCCTTGACGCATACGCCACTACTTTACCATTCTGCATCAGTACACATCCCAGTCCCTGACGCGAAGCATCACAATATATGTCAAAATTATCCTTGGTATTCGGCAACACCAAAACAGGTGCCGAAGTCAAACGCTTCTTCAGCTCTTGGAAACTCTTTTCACATTCAGGTGTCCACAAGAACTTTTTCTCTTTCTTTAACAATTGCGTAAGAGGTCTCGCAATTGAAGAAAACCCTTCAATGAAACGGCGGTAGTATCCTGCCATTCTGAGAAAACTTCTGATCTGGGTAACTGACTTCGGTTGCTCCCAATGCAACACTGCTTCTACTTTCTTCGGATCAACAGCTACTCCTTCGGCAGTCATCACATGACCTAAGAACTCAACTTTCTTTTTCCAAAAGTCGCACTTGCTGAACTTTGCATATAACTGATTTTCCCTTAATTTCTCCAAAACCAGCCTTAAATGTTCTGCATGCTCTTCCTCCGTCTTGGAATAAACAAGAATATCATCGATAAACACAACGACAAACTTATCCAAGTATTCCATGAACACTTTGTTCATCATATTCATAAAGTATGCAGGAGCATTAGTCAGTCCAAAGGACATGACTGTGAACTCATAATGTCCATACCTAGACGAAAAAGCCGTCTTTGGTATATCCTCAGTCCGAATCTTTAACTGATGATATCCGGATCGAAGATCTATCTTTGAGAAGACTCCTGCTCCTCTTAACTGATCAAAGAGATCATCAATTCTGGGCAATGGGTATTTGTTCTTTATCGTCACATCATTGAGTGCACGATAGTCTATACACATCCTAAAACTCCCATCTTTCTTCTTTACAAATAACACTGGGGCTCCCCACGGTGATGAACAAGGTCTTATGAAACCTTTTTCCGATAACTCTTCAATCTGTTTCTTCATCTCTACTAGCTCTTCGGTGGACATTCTATAAGGTCTCTTAGCGATCGGGCTGTTCTCGCACCAACTCAATCACGAACTCTATATCCTCGTCGGTGGCATTCGTGCAAATCTTCGTGAAAGACGTCCAGGGTATTCATCGACTCATCGAACCTCTTCCATGATAACTGCCTTCACACTGTTAACCTTAGGTTGATTTTCCCGGGTAACAAGTGCTTGAATCTCTACCTTCTTACCATCTGGGCTCTCGACTGTTACTACCCTTAGTCCACAAGCCAACAACGCTTTATGCTTGGATAACCGGTCCATTCCCAAAATCACATCTATGGTGCGGTATCTAATATGATTAGGTTAAGCTAGGAACTCTATTCCACTTATTAGTAATTTTACCCCGAACATCCTACTTTAGCTCGGAGTTCGATCCGAGGTTTGAACTATTAGCATATGCTTAAGTTTAACCATATCCAAATCATTTTTCATAACAAAAACTTGAGAAACGAAGGAATGAGAAGCTCTGAATCAAATAGAATTGTAGGCGGTAATCGAAGTTAACTAAAGACTTACCCGAGACGACATCGTGGCATTACGAGCTTCGTCACGATGTGATTAACTCTTCCACTAGCAAGTGATTGTGGTGCGGCTCGGCTTAGGCGGATACTCGACTTCCTCCTTGAGCTGGCGTTCTAGCAGGAGTATTCCCCAGATTAAAACGGACAGGAGTGACTACTCCTTTCTTGGGACAGACATTGGCGAAATGCCCCATCTCGTTGCAGTTATAGCATCGTCTTCCTGCCATCGGCAAATTTCTGGTTGGTTGGTGATGATCCTTGCAGTGTCGTGGATTCGACGATGAGGTCTCTGTCAGTGCATTGGTGCCCTTGTCTTCCTCGATGGAATCGGGTGAATTGTTGAGGTACCACCCTCGGTCTCTGCTGACCCTGGCGTCCTCCTTCTTGTGCGGCGGCGTTCTGATTATCGTCCAATTCCTTACGTTTGTCTTAGAATTAGGGCCTTGTTCACCAACTCCTGGAAATCAGGGAACGTGTGAGTGATCAGTCCCACCTGAAGTCCAGAGTTGAGTCCCTTCATAAACCTAGACTGTCTAGCCTTATCAGTGGCTACATCCTCTGGCGCATAACGTGCAAGTTGTGTGAACTTGTTAAGATAATCGGCCACAGATTGGCCTCCTTGCTTCAACGACCTAAATTATTCTTTCTTAAGCTCCATCATCCCTTCCGGCACATAGTACTGGCGGAAAGCTACTGTGAACTCTTCCCAAGTAATCTCCTGGGGATGCTCATGGGAAGCACAGTAGTTTTCCCACCATTCTGCGGCAGTCCCTTCTAACTGGTGAGAGGCATACAAAACCCTCTCATTGCCTACACACTGGGATATGTGCAGCTTCCTTTCAATTGTCCGCAGCCAGTCATCTGCTTCTATAGGATTGACATTTCCAGAGAATGTCGGAGGCCTGGTCCTCATGAAATCCGACAACCTAGAATGATGTCCATGGTGCATAGCCTGATTGTTGTTAAGATTGTTGGCGGCAGCTTGATTCTGCATTTGTTGCATCTGTTGCATCATCGTCTGCATGAGTTGGATTTGAGCAGTCAGGAAAGCTCCCATATTGTTCATGTCCATAGGTGGTGGTTGGGGATTAGGTGCTTCGTTGTTGTTGCCTCTCTGCTGTGCATTGCTTCCTCCAGCTCCACTGCTTCCACGTGTGTTCACCATCTGAAGAACAATAGTGTTTTATAGGGAAGAAAGAAATAGAATAGACAAGTACACAAGAATCTTATGCGGGGAGAAGATTTGACTCAAAAACTTAAGCAAACAATTACTAACTTGGTATGGTTGCTTATCCAAGCCTAAAAGCTCTGCAACGCATACTGCACACTCAGCAAGCAAGGAAAACCAAATTAACCTAAACACACAATAATCTACCGTCTAAGAGGGTAACACTTCTATCTTAGACAGACGCGACTCTCACACACGAGTCCCAACTGATTACAAAGTACTGGTTCTTCTTACTTCCGAACTCTTCATCACTTCACCCTTTTTCCCTCGGGTCTGACGATTCTTGACTTCAAGATCTTCGGATTCGGCAACATGACACCCAATACTTTTCCCTTAAGTGTGAAACAACGATAACTATTTGGAATAACTCAGATAAGATCTTCATTTAAAACAAAGGGAAAGGATAGAAACTTTCAGCAAGAAGAAAAGAATAGAAGAATAAGACAAGTCAAGAACTTATCATTCTTTCAAGTTAAAATTTTCTTTTAGAAAATAATTTTGAAGTTCTGAAGAACGGCGGACTATCTAGGGTCAAGACCTACGATCGGTATGCTCGATACCACCTCTGCTGGCGCCCAATTTGCAACTTCGGACACTCTGTATTCTGCACTAGTCGAGGATCGCTAGTGCACACAGACTAAACAGGTATAATATCACATCATACACAATGAATATTAAATAAAGTACTTCAAACATTTATATAAATGAGTGTACGACCTTATGGTCATCCTTACAATAATTATGCCACGCAGGCTTACAATAATCAAATAACAAAAGTTCAGAATGAATATAAAAAGTTGTGATGTCCATCTTCTCCACAGTCGCTTCGACGAAGGCTTGCCCCTAGTTTTCCGGCTCCTCGACATACTCCTCTTCATACGCTAGCGTAGTCTCTTCTTCTGGTAAGTTTGTCCGCAAGGGTGAGTACACACCGTACTCAACAAGTCATGCACAATGCATATCTATTTCACTACATGCATGGCTTATTACAAAGGAAAGGCTTTACTGGTTATTTTGCTTTTGCAACAATATTTTAAGCTACTACTCATTTAGATCGAAAGCATCAAAATCATATAATCATTATATGTAACTCAAGTTGTTTATTTTCACAACATTTTGGACACACAGTCCCTAGACAACATCATTTCTCAATTTTGGCACACAGCCAACCACCCCATTTTATTTTCAAACACTACCCCTTGGTTGTAATCCCGAGCATTGTCCATTACCGTGGACTCGGCTATTGAACAGCTTTTGACACTCGCAAAGGTTGTACACTTTACCCACAAGATACAACAAGACACCACAAAGGCGATTAACCGTAATAAAGCTTTTGAAACTTCTATCTTAGCCTAAGAACCTCTCCGTGTTGCCTTCACTATCACTTCCCTCACTCGAGCGAAGTATAGGACAGAGGCGAACACCGTTGGATAGGGTACCAAGCGAAGCACGAGCACGCTCCCGTCTGATTACCCTGTGTAGCGCCACCCCGAGTATCAAAGGTAAGACATCGAATCCTACTAAACTAGGTCTTCCCATTCGGACATGTGGTTGTACGAGACTCGGTCAAAGGCTTGCAAGGTGAAGTCCTTAAGCCACCAAGGCAAGACATCCTTCTCTCAATTTTGGCACACAGCCCTCACATCACTCAACCCATCCCACAGTTGCCACATAGGCCCACCTGGCATGAAGCCTCGGTCCACTTACCCCAGTCTAAATCAATTCCATCCCGAGTTAATTACCAGTGCAACACATGCCCGTAATCATCTTTCATGTAGAACCACACAGGTCTCTACAGTCCAACATCATTACCAACAGCATTCCACTTTTATCAAAAAGTATTCGCCATTCTTTAGTCAGTATTACTTTTGTATTCCAAAAAGAGTTATTCACGTTAATGCATGGCTAAGCAACTATTCACGGTCTAGCCTCCCGTGTTGGCACAATATCATCACAACCAACTAAATTTACCCAACTTAAGTTATCAAGGAATCATGGCATACAAATGATATCAAGGTGGCATAAACAATTTGGTTGGATAGCTAATTCACCCAAAATAATTTAAGCCATTTTTAGTTGAATTAGCATGCATAGTTTAAAACAAAGTATATTTCCAAAAATTAGGAGCAACATGGTCAAAGCATAACTTGCCTTCAAAGAGTTGCTGATCTTGTCCTGAAGTTTGGTCTTGCTCTAAGAATTCCCCCTCGAAAGCCTCGGGCAAATCAACGTCTAATTAAAAGCAACATACACACAATAAATTTATTTTTTTTCAGAAACAACTCAACTCTAAAAATTCCACAAAATTCACCAATAAATAGATCTTGATTTTACAAATTTTTAGAAATTGGAATCACTCAAATCGGAGTTAAAAGCATAAAAGTTATAAACATTTGAAGTTTTAAAATAAATTAAAAGAATAAACCGAATTTATTTATTTATTTATTTTATACGGAAAAATCCCGATTTATAGACGTCGGCATGACGTCTCGGTGACGTCAACAAAACCCTGCCAGATCGACAAGTGGGCCCATCGATGGCGTCCACGGCGTTAGCATTGACACGTGTCGATCACCCGAGCGTGACACGTGTCAACGAACTATCAACCGAGAGCTTAATTAACTCTCAGCCGTCCGATGAAAAATGAACGGCCACGATTCTGACATCGACTCGGTTAAGATTCTGCATGGCGGCGACACGTGGCGCATTCTCGTCCCTCGGATAAAAATCCAACGACGAGAAATAAACCGAATATCAGCTCAATTGACTCGATCATGCATCAAGATTCGTGCGATGCGATCAACGGCTCGGATCGCACCAACACTTTTGAGCGTCACCACGGTGCTGCCACGTGGCTCAATCGTGATCACCAGATCTACATCTAACGGCGGCAAGTATTCGGGTGACGTCGGCGATTAACCACCGGCGGCGCCTCGGCATCCGTGCGACAGCGTCGCTTCCAGATGGACCGACGACGCGGCTTGATCCGATCCGCACATTTCAAAATCTACGGCTTAGATTAATTTCAACTTTTACGCGTAATATTCCAGATCTATTTGTTACAAGAAAATGGCTATGTGGCACATTATCAACCGCGCGATTCGATCAAGCGGCTAACGTTAGAAGATGGGGTTCACTATTCACACGACTACGTGGATAGTTCCCGATCGTTCGATACTAATCCTCGACTATCATCAAACACGGTTTAAGCACCGCGGCGATCCGACTACGACGCGTGGCACTATCCTAACCCTTCATTGCTAGATCTACGGCTACGGGTGAAAATGGGACTCACTGTTTTGATGGCGACGTGGGTGAACCAGAGGCGTTGATGGTGGATCGAACGGTCGACAAGCTTCGCGTTCCGGCGAAGGTGCGGCGGAGATGGGTTGCCGGAGAGGAAGAAACGGCAGCTCATTGGCGCTCGGTCTTTGCTCGGCGACAAAGTAGCTCCTCCTGCGGCAGCGAAAGGGTTACTCCGGTGACCTCCAACGCGGCGGAGAATGACCGGAGTGGGCGCAAATGGCGACGGAAAGGTCTCGGAACTCCGGCGAGGTGATGCAGTGTCTATGGTGATTCTCGGTACGCGTGAAAGGGCTCGACGGGTGCGGGACGACGAGCTTTATACCGTGCACTAGACGATGAAGCGACAGGGGCGCTTCGGCGTAGTAAATGCAGCGGTTTCGGTCGAACGCGACGGCGGCAGCCGCGCCGTTCACCGGATTTAAAGCGGCGTGGAGGTCATCCAACCATCCGCGTCGAAATCAACAGTAGAGGCGGCGATTTAAACGACAGCGGCAATTTATAACGCACGATCAAGATCGTCACGGTGGAAAAATCGGCGCCCTAGGGTTTCGCCATAGCAAGCGATATTTGGGCGAGCCCATTTCTGTTCATCAATTATTAATCGTTTTACGAATAAAAAATTCCGATTATTCATTTAATTTATTTGAAGCACTTAAAATATCAGAAAAATTCTAGAAAAATTCTGAAAAATATTTTAGGACCTTTTGAACTCAAATAAAATATTTCCACTTTTATTTTATTAAAACTTTTCATTATTAAATTAATTTCCAAATAAGAGTTAAATTTCAAAATCCAAATAATCTCAAATAAATCCCGAAATTCTCGAAACTCAAAATAAATTATAAAATTTAATTTTAGCCAAATTTGAGGATGTTACAGACTCGGTCCAAGGGAACAGTACCTCTGACACGCGGGACCCACGGATCTGCTTCATTGTCCCTCTTGTGACGGCGGGACCCACTGATGATGACAGATGCGTCATCGATGGCGTCATTGCGCCTTGTCTTGGCGCCAGCGCTTTAAGATTCGTGCACCTGTGATTCAATCGAGGCCGTCCGTTCCAACGGACGGCCGAGATCACGTGGCCGATCGGATTCACCTTGCCACGCGGCACACACGAGTTGTCTCGGCTTCAGCGTGATCTGGACCGTTCATTCAAACTTCGACGGCTCGGATCCGATCTACCCCGCACGGGATGAGTGCGATGTGGCACGTCCCGGCGTTGAGCACGTGGCTCAATCTATGCCGTTCGTTCCAGATCTACGGTCCTGGTTCAATCTAGTTGCAAATAATTGATCTAATCCTAACCACTCAGATTCAATCCAACGGCTAAGAATGGATCTAACACCCTACTATGCGAATCAATTCAAAACACACGATCTAGATCCTACGGTTCCAAATGAATCTAGCCTAGGTCTAATCTAAGCTTTTAAATCTTGATCTAACGGCCAAGATGAGATGGAGTTGTTTACTGTTGAGGAATGACTCAGCAAAATCCAGAGCGATGGTGCATGATCGGATGGTCAATGACGCTCGGTTCGGCGATAATGGCGCGGCGGCGAGATTCCACCAGAGACGAAGACGACAATGTGTGGAATGGCGTTCCCGAGCTCCTCCGGCGTGATGAAGTAACTCCTCCGATGCGGCTCGACGAGGTGGATCTGGAGACACCACGGGCGATGGCGGAGAACGACCGGCGTCAATGGAACGGTGCAAGGAACACGGCAGAAGGCTCGGTGAACTCCGACGAGCTCGAACGGGGAAACGGCGGCGGCTCGGGCAGCGAGGCGTCTGGTGGTGCGGCCGGCTAGGGCTTCTCAAAGACGCGTCTTTGCCAAGATTAAATAGTGGCCTCAACGTCTGCAAAATTCCCAGAAACCGAGGCCCACTTGGGTGCGGCGGTGGAGTCCGGCGCGGATACGGAGAGGCGACGTGGCGCGGTGTGGGAGCAGCCGTCCGATCGGGATCGGACGGTGCGCGGTTTAGGGTTTGCGGCGGCGCGCACAGTGTTGGCCGGCCCAACACTGTAGCAAGGGTTTTCCTCCGGCTTTTCTATTAAAAATAATTCTCGAAAATAATTTAATTCATTTGGGGCATTAAAAATACTAGAAAATTCTGGAAAAATTCTCAAAAATATTTTAGGACATTTGGAACTCAAATAAAATATTTCCAACAAAACTTCATTTAAACTTTTCCAATATTTAATTGATTAAGTAATTAGCTTAGTTTAAATTAAATCCAAATAAATTCAAAAATTCCCCAAAAATTCAAAATACCACTTAAATACAAGAAAATCAAAAATTTGGGGTGTTACACAACACCTGCTAGACTTATAAGATTGTGAGGGAACTCAACCTAGAGAGAAGAGAGAATAGCTAATTGTGCATGATAGCAACCTATAACATAAGATGAGAGGTCCTTGCAAAGTATGCCAGAAGTCTAAGTGAAGTGAACTTAAAATAGAAAAATAAGCCCTTAAACACCAAGAAGAAGTAAAAGAAAGGAGATGTTGAAAGAAAACATATAATACATAGTATACAGATCAGCTTACCCTCACGATAAGCCGTAAGGGCTCACGACTCCAAGATCACTCCTCAAGGCAACAAACCTGGAGCTATCCAAAGGTTTGGTGAAGATATCGGCTATCTGGGGTCACTCTCTACAAACTAAAGCGCGATATCCCTCGTCTCCAAGGGTCTCTGAGGAAGTGATATCTAACATCAATAAGCTTGGCCCAAGAATGTTGCGTTGGGTTCTTAGCAATGTAAATATCAGAAGTGTTGTCACAGAAAAGTGGAATACACTCTATTGCTAACCCATAGTCACACAGAATCAATTGCACCAAAAGCACCTGACTACAACAACTCGCTACAGTAACATACTCAGCCTTTGTGTTGGACTGTGCAAACCAAGACTGCTTCTTAGACGACCAAGAAACAAGAGAAGTGCCAATGAATTAGGTAGTGCCAGAAGTACTCTTCCTATCTATCCTACAGCTAGCAAAGTCTGCATCAAAAAAGGCTTGAAGAGACAGACAAAAAGAGGAAGAGTACCAAATACCATAATCAGTGGTAGTACGAAGGTATCTAAAGATGCGCTTCACTGCCTAGTGGTGAGAGACGCGAGGAGAAGCCTAAATTCGAGCGTATAGACACAAATCAAAATATATGTTCAACCTTAAGGCAGTGAGGTACAAGAGCGAGCTGATCATTCTCTAGAACACCTTTTGATCAGCAAGCTCACCATCCTAGTCAGGCTCAAGGACAGCAGTGGTGGCTATAGGAGTTATCACTAGCTTCCCATTAGACATATCGAAGCGTCTCAAGAGGTCTCGAGTGTACTTGCCTTGATGCAAAAAGTACCATCCCGAGTCTGCTTGACTTGGAAACCGAGGAAATAGCTCAACTCGCTCATCATACTAATCTCAAACTCTGTGCACATCATTTCTGAAAACTGAGACACAACAGAATGCGAAGAGCCCCTAAAGATAATATTAGCCACATAAATCTAGACGAGGACAAAATGAGAATCCTGGTGTCTGATAAACAAAGTCTTGTCTACTATACCTATTTTGAAATCATGGTTAAGAAGATAGGACTTAAGCCTCTCACACGATGCTCTAGGGGCCTGCTTAAGACTATATAAAGTTTTGGAAAGCTTGAAGACATGGCTTGGGTACTTAGGGTTCTCGAATCCTAGAGGTTGTTTGATATAAACCTCTTTCTCAATATATCTATTGAGAAACGCACTCTTAACATCCATTTGATAGAGCTTGAAGCCCTGAGATGTAGAAAATACAAGCAAGTTCCTAATAGCCACTAGTCGAGCTATAGAGGCAAAGATCTCCCCAAAGTCAAGACCCTCAACCTGAGTAAAACCCTGTGCAACTTGTCTAGTCTTGTTACGAATGACAACCCCATCCTCACTATGCTTGTTGTTGAATACCCACTTGGTCCCAATAATATCATGACTAGATGGGGGCTCTACAAGCTATCAAACTTTGTTTGTTTCAAAGTTTTTAAGTTCCTCATGCATAGCATTAATCCAAGACTCGTTGGATAATGTATGAGTAATATCCTTTGGCTCAAAAGAGGCAACAAAGACAGAGTGAAGGCAAAAAGAAGATAAGCCTAATTTTGAGTGTGTCACACGCTCAAATAGACCACTGATGATCTGATCAGGAGGATGAGAACGCTGAATATGGTGGGGAAGACTAGAAGCGGAAGTGGCATCTACCTCTTGAACATAAGAGGCAGGAATAGAGCCACTCGTTGAAGGAGAGTTTGAAGGAAAAGGCTGGCCACCCTGAGTTGCAAAAATGGAAACAGATGGCACCTCAGGTGTAGAGGGGTTGGATCAGGTGGAACACCAATATCTTCATCATCCTCATCCTTTATGAAAATGGTCTCGGAGGATGAAGAAGAACCTAAAATATCAGGTCTAGCACTTGGCTAGCCTCATCAAAGGTCACATCACAGGTCTTTATGATCCTATTCGCATCACAACTCTAGACGCTATAGCTACGCGAGGAAGATGAGTAACCCAGAAAAATACCATCAAAAGAACGAGACTCAAACTTATCCAGGTTACTAGTCTTCAAAATAAAACACTTGCAACAAAACACATGAAAATAAGAGACACTGGGCTTTCGCCCATACCTCAACTTGTAAGAAGTGCAGTGCAAATATGCTATTAGAAACATGGCAAGCGGTAGCTATAGCCTCAGCCCAAAACTTTCTAGGAGTATTGTACTCGTCTAGCATCGTTCTGGCCATCTCTACCAGGGTCCTGTTCTTCCTTTCCACTATGCCATTTTGCTGAGAGACGTAGGGAGAGGAGAACTGATATTCTAAATTAGACTCTACATAAAAACTCTCAAAGTAGGAGTTCTTGAACTTTGTGCTATTATCACTACGTATAGCTCGTAAGGCACCTAGGAGCTCAAAAGACAACCTATTGACTAAACCCCTAACATGAGAAAACGTCTCATCCTTTGAGGCCATGAAAAACATCCAAGAATACCTCAAAAAATCATCGACAATGATAAGAACAAACCACTTTCTACCCGCTGACTACACTCTAGCTGGACCAACAGTGTCCATATGTAAAAGCTATCCTGATGCATCAGTCATCACAACAGTGACTAGAGAATGAGAAGCAGCAATGTAACATCCAAAAATTTAAGTTTAGATGTTTGAAGTTGAAAATGAATTATGTGCATTTTCCTTAAATTAATCAAAGATTAATTTGAATTTTGTATTAATGAAAAGATTTAACTTGACTAAACTATACATCAAATGAATAGGCCAGCCCATTCCTATTCCTCCGCTTCGCCCGGCCTGTCCCCCTTCTCGGCCCACCTCCCCAGCCACGTTCACTCACCCTGCTTCACCTGCAGCACATTGACCAAAGCCAAATTCAAAGATGTCGTGACCGCCACCACTAGAACCCTAACCATAGCCGCATTTGAGCTGTGTCCGTCACCGCCTTGGATTCTTGGTCAGACATGCCTTTCAAGACCCCCTATCTAAGAGAAGCTAACTCCCAAGTCAAGGTACCTCCTTCCTTCTCAAACTCCGTACACCTAACTCTAGCATGAAATTTCTCTAGCTTGCAAAAAGCTTCATTGAGCTGGTCATAGGAGGGTACCTCGTTCGTGTCACTATAGAGCTTGGAGTCGCAGATGTCATTCACGTCAGCCATGAAGCACATGCCAGTGAAGTCTTTTCTTCTCTTGCGGATCATCCTCACCTTCGTCTCTCCAGGTCTCCGAGTTGGAGAGGTTGATATCATCGAGTGCGGCGAGGACACGGTCAAAGAGCTTCTTGTTCTTCGAGAAGTTGCGGTACTTCTTCTCGCATGCTGGGTCATGAACTAGAGGCTTCTTGTTGCGGTTCTTATTGATGTCATCGTTCTTTCCTGATCTGCAGAAGTCATTCTTACCTATGCAAATAAGGTAAGAGAGAGTTAGAGTACGGTCATTGAAGAGAGTTTGGCTTAGGAGTTAGAGTCTTGAGTCAGACATAAAGCTCGTCAAGAGTTAGAGTCGGTAAGTCGGTAATGTCCTTGATGGTGGTCACCTTACATGAGTCGGTAAGTCAGACATAAAGCTCGTCAAGAGTTGAGTATGGTCAAGAAATGTCGAACGTTATCTGAGTCAAGGTACATGCAACCAACTGCTTGAAGGTCACTCAAAATCTTCGTAAAATGGCCAAAGCACTCGTCAAGGCTCTCACCAGTGTGTTGTTTAAATTTATTGTATTCACGCTTGTACTGATCCTATCTCACAGTCTTAATTTGGGTAGTACCCTCATAGTAAGCATTGAGGGTCACCCAATATGGCATTGGTTCAAGATTGGAGTGAATATCCTCAAGCTTGGCACACTTTTTGCACATGATGAAATCATCCTCATGATTGAGCCAAAATTTCCAATTTACCTCCAAACACCTAATAAACTTTTAGACACTTGTTGGTACCTAGTTTTTGTTGGGTCTAAGAATGTTAGTCACAAGATATTTAGGGATCCAAATTGTCCTAACATTATTGATCTTAGGTGAACTAACATGACTAACAAAAGATTTGCATTTGTTATTACTCCTAAGCGAATTATTGACATTGAAATGAGAAGGCTTAGGAGTCTTAACAATTTTAGCAAATATATTTCTAGTTTTATCCTTTCTAAGTTCATGATGATCATTACAATAAATGAGCTTAGAGAATCTAGCATATCTAGCAAGTGGTTTATATTGTTATTCCTCCTAAGCAAATTGTTTGCATAGTTTTGAGTGGACTTAGCAGTACTAACACATCTAGTAAACACATTTCTAGTTTTACTCTTTCTAAGCAAATGAATATCATTATTTTGCAAGCATTTAGGAAAGTTGACAAATTTGGCAAACACATTACCAATTTTGTCTTTCCTATGTAAATAATGATCATTGAAGAGAGTTTGGCTTAGGAGTGTTCCCTTTAGGATAATTTTTACCAATGTGTCCCTTTTCCCGGCAATTGAAGCAAGTTTGGCTTCTTATCTTTCGCCTTACCAGTTTATCTCATGGTTGAAGATTGTGGCTTGAAATCCACTTTATTAGGGCACACAGAGATAAGGTGTCTGTTCTTGATGCATCCAAAACACTTAATGATCTTCGAGTGTTTTGTATTGTCCTTTGTCTTGCTATTCTCCTTTTTCTTGAAGATGTACTAGCCGATCCCTCTATTATTTTGCAAGACCCGTTGCTTGCTTAGGATATCGTTGAGGGTGGTCTTTCCTTTATAGCATCTAATTAGATAGAAGGGATAAGAAACAGAAATTTTGGTCTATAAGGTCAGAAATTCGTGCGAAACTCACATACAGGCCTCTCAAAAAGGAGAAAAAAAAACTCATGCACAGGCATACCAGAGGGAGAAACAAATTAAAAGTTAGCCCTAAATCACAGAAAATCAGATCAGATGGAAAAATAAATTGCGGAGGTTGGCGAAAATTTAGTTCAGTCTCACCTACTACTTGTTTCTCCGCTTAATTTGCTCGATCTCCTCAGTCTCCTCTTAAATCCTCTTCATCCACAATTTCCTCTCCTTCTCGGCCGACCTTTGCAAGCATGGCATCTGCATGTTCCGTTGGTGCAATCTGATCATCCATTGCATCGTAAGATCCACAAATGTGGTAGGACAATAGTGTACACTGTTGGAATTTATTTCAGAATTAATTTAATCAACCAAGTCAAAGGAGCATTGAGTTAAGAGTATGAAACTTTAGTCCCGTATTACTTAGCTAGGTAGTAGGAAATCAACGTATAAGAAGAGTTCTGATATAGGCTCTAATATAAATTGGTGATAAGGTTAGAGGTACACATGGTTAGCTATGTTAGGTTACGTACACACACGTGTGCGCGTATCGTGCGAATTGTGACCGAGACATTCAAAGTGCACTTAACATTTTACCACATGTACCGATTATACCATATCACCTTACACCTCGACTGTCGATGTGGCACTGTAGACTCAATGAGATATGCATTCTTATGCATTTAGTTCTTTGCCCATGGTGCGAGATTCTAGAGAGTGGTTCCTAGAATCATGGTAGTTCGATTTTTGTAGTGTTGTTATTTCTCGGGGTGGTTTTGGCTTAACACATCTTTATAAGGGAAATGTCCCTATATGTGAAGGACAAGGCGGAAAAACCAATCACATCTTCCTCTAGTGCCTTTTGCTTTCTCATGTGTTTGCTGCCATCCGAGCCATTCTGTTCCTTCATCTGTCATGCAACGGGGTAAGAGAGAGCAATGCCTCCGATCTAACGCCAGCATTTGATGACCTACACATGAGACCAACGATCAGGTTTTTGGGAAATGTTGTATCGCACGACTGCTCGTCTTCGTCTTCGAACATTGCGTCGCTCCTACATAACTTCCTGTTCACTAAGCCTACTGTAAATGTCTCGGACCAACTAGTTGTTGATCCAAGCGATCCATCATTTTTGTTATTACAATTGTCGAGAATGCATGCTGCTATGATAGTATTGTTTATATTTATATATCAATTAGACTATCTAGCATATATAGACGTGCTTTTTCTTTACTAGCTAGCATATTATGTATTCCTTGAACATTTGCTGACTGCTGACAATTTTATTATATATGTAATATTTAATTTTATATTTTTATTATATAACTATAAAATTAAATTAATGTTATGTCATGTTAATTTCGCAACATACAGTTCAGCCTCTAGCCGCCCGAGAACTCACAAAGTTACACAAACCGTTGCAGATCTGCAGGTGAAAATTTTAGTGCCCGTAAAACTCACAAAGTATTGTTGGACGATAGTGTTTCTTTGGAATGCTCAATTATCGAGGATATGATGATTGATTACCTGGGGTATTCGAATGATTTTTTTCTCATTTTTGGGTTTACTGGCACTGCCATTCTTATGGGCATACAATAGTTTTTGCCCGGATTGAATTGAGCCCAAGCAGTAGGCCCATTTAATTTGGGGGATTTGCGCCTAGGAAGGGAATTCAATATATTCTTACTTACAAAAAATATAGTATTATTTCTAGATTACAAAAAGGAAATATAGTCATAATTATACTCTATAATTGCTTCCGAAAGGCTGGGGGAACTAGCTGATAGTAACTATTGTGTCATTGAGAGAGCAAACTATTGTGGACCCCCGTAGTTGCACCATGGTTTACCATGAAACTAATGAGCTACCCGTGCGTTACAACATAAACATATACTTTGCACCAAAAATTTTCTATGCAATGTGCGCTAATGAATCATACTATTCACTTGAATGTGTTATTATTGAATGTTCAAATCATTTCATTGTGTGAAGCATAAAAATTTCCCACAGTTTTTTACAAACACAAACTGAGAACATCTCTAATTCTGCAATTAATAGAAGGCATGCACGGTACAAAGTATTTTGTAAAATTTAGATGCACTTATATACATCTGCGAAATTTCGCAGGAAACAATATATATCCAGAAGTATCCTATAAAATTCGTGTATTCCACTGGGCCTAATTGCTGGACAGGTACTAGTTATAACATCATTATCATCGGTTTCGGTAGGTATAAACACATCTGAACAACCTACCACCTGTAAATACAAAGATCGCACAAACAATCTAGAAGCAAATATCACAAGCAGACACCTAAAAAGCACCCTCTGTTAAAAATGCTTTTGAACAATTCACTCCTTAGTTTTTATGCTAGGAAAAACCGAAATTTAGAAACAATAATTTCTAAACATTAATTCAGGCATTCAGCTAAACACAACTATATCTTGATACAGTTTCAAACTATTCCAATGGACATGCGCACCTCTGCATTAGGCAAACCGATGATCGTTGCAAACGTTACTAATCTGTCCCGTGGGTAGCGAGCAACAATACTTGAAATTTCCCTCCTATGTCTTTGTGATCCAGCTAGAAATGGATGGACAGCATCACTCTTCTGAATCATCAGTGCAGCAATTACCCAGTGAACGTTATGATCGCCACCATTCTGTCTATCCATTCGTGTGTCGCTCTGCACTGTTAGAAATATAAAGCACGCAGCCCACTTCTATTCCACGTCCTAGGCCTGAGGGAGCCTGCACGTGAGGGGGAGTGTTGAAGTATAAGTGAATTGTCCACCTTTCCTCATCAGCTTAAGCTTTTGGGTGAACTGGTTGGTGCATGTAACTCAATATGGTATCAGAGCCAGGAGGTCTCGAGTTCGAGTCCTGATAGACGCAATTTAGCGTCCGCTCCTATTTCCACGTGTTGAGTGCTGCCCAAGGCGCCTCCACGTGAGGGGGAGTGTTAGAAATATAAAGCACGGCCCATCCTTCCCCATCAGCTTAAGCTTTTGGGTGAACTGGTTGGTGCATGCAACTCAATATGCACAGCTTGATGTGGAGACCTTGAAATTCAAGAATCAGGGTAGTGGTAAAATCGGGAGCCAAAACATGATAGACAAGCTGCATTTGGCCGGACAAAAACAATGGTAGATTTTAACAAGTACCTGAACTCAATGCCTTCTGATTTCTAAAACCTTGTTCATCTAAGCCGACGATTCTTGCCCCGTTTGCAGCACTGCACAGCGCATTCGTGCTTTCAGCCAATCTGCAGAAAGTGCAATGGAGGCATACCCATGTATTCTTGGTCAGCTCTAGAAGCAGATGTTCATAGCTACAAACTTGGAAAAACATGAACGGTTACATGAATTGATAAACTGGACACGCCAAGACAGTATCATAGTATCCCTCTTCTGGTGAACATACCTAGAAAACTACCTCTTCAAGTCCCTCAAGCACTGCTGTCCAAGTTTGGAAAGTTCTCCATTTCAGCATTGACCTGCTCCTCTCTATTGTGCTCACCCCAGCCTGCAACTCAAAGCTGATTAGTATTTGATTCAGTAATTGCAGATGCCTAAAACCATGAAACATCTGTAGGTATCTCTGAGCTGTTTGGCTTCAGCTTTACACATGAAGGTGAGTCGACGTCTGCCTTGCTCAGATAATCTTGCAAGTCATGGCTAAACAAAGGAAAGCCGCAAGTAACCATGGTGTCCATTTCATTTTGATCTAGATTTGCTTCGTGATCCTGCAAATCAGTTAATAATCATGTTTTCATAGGACAGGCTGGGCAGCAGCCTGTGCATGGAGACTCGGAATATATCCAATGCCTGAAACGGAGCATCCATCGTCCTCATTTCCTCATCTGAAAATTGTCTCCTACAAATTTAGGACGTTATGGGCTTTTAATCATGAAAAATTATTTACGGAAATCATGAATAGAATCACAAAATTACTGAAGCATTGTACTATACATACAACAAAATGTCGTTTGTTTGCTGTGTGTGGCAGCTCCATCGGCGCTGGACCCTCAGATTGTTCTTCTGAAGGCCTTATGCTACAATATTCAGATGCATCCCTTGCAGACACTGCAGGTTTTTCCAATTGGTTGCTCATTTGATGTTCAGCAGCATCGGAACATTGTGCGGCTCCTTTCCATGCTTGTCTGAATATATATGCTGGTTGTGTTCAGATCACCAGACAATCTGGAATTCCATAGTGTCCAGTATATTCCTTGCACAACTCTGTTCTCAAAGAGATTATCACCAGCTGACAAGATGCTTCCACTCTTTGGAAGGAGATATGATGCCATGCTATTCATCTCGAACACAGGATACTATTACAGCATCACCCAAACCACATCTTGATAAGTAACTTTGCATTGCTGAATATCCATTGAGGTTATGGTTCACGACTTCTGTTCAGCATATATAGTTATCATTCAGGATTAGTATGCAAATATTTGATTAGCTTACAATACACACGAAACTTTTAGTACCAAGCTCTTACTATAAGGATTCTCACGACTCACGAGTGGGCAATTCAATTATTCTTCAAACTATAAGTCTATAACATCATGTGCTAAAAAATTGGCTTAGTGATGAAATTGATATTGCAAAGTGATTATGCTCATGGTATGTGTGACGCTTATATATGTGTTGTTTCAGATGATTACTTGATATGCTTGCGATAGCATAGTAATAACTTTGCTTGATGCAATACGTTCGTGTGAGTGGTTGCATGGACTGATTTTGAGTTAAGTCATGGACTTGTGCACGTATACGGTTTTGTGTTTGTTCATATGTAGGTATTACTTGAGGGCCATCGTGGTTGGTGACGGGATTGGAACTTGGTTCATAGAGGAACTAAAGTTCGGGACTAAATTAAGAGAGGAACCGAGGTTGTAGTGGTTAAGAATGTCATGCAAGACGTTTGGACTAGAAAATGGTGCATGTGGAGACAAGTAAGTCACGTGAGAGTGGTAGGTGGGCCGTATGCGTGCATATGTGAGTTTTAGACCGTATGTGCATGTATTGAGCCATATATAATTGGATCAGATGGACATACATATATATATTTGATTATTGGTAAAAGTTAGGGCTCAATAAGAATAAGAATGAATAGAAGGAGGTTGCTCCTGGCTTCGTACGCCACACGAAGAAAAAAAAAACAGAGAGCCGCACAAAACAGAAAAGAAGTGCAAGGGGCTCCGGCGGCGCACGGGTGAAAAAAGAAATAGGCGAGGTGGCGGCGCGTGAAAAAGAAGAAGGCAGAGCAGGAGGCCGGGTGTTCGCAGGGAGTCGCGCGTTCAAAGAAGCAAGTCACGTCCTGTGCTGACGACAGACAGTACTTGGCTTGTTCGGGAGCAGGCTGCAGCGAAGATTCCTCTCGGTGCTACAGTGCTGCTGCTAGCAACGCAAAGGAAACATTGAAACAAAGAGGTTCCGTGGCTGTGCTGTAGCAAGAAAGTACAGCATGCAACACAAATAATAGAGGAAAGAAATAAGGAAAAAATGAGCAAGGATTTGAGAGTTGTATTTTTATATAAAGAGGTCTGTATGCATGTTCTTTGTGACAAATCAGAGAGTATAGATTCCAATCTAATTCTTATTTACGTGTGATTATTTTCTAACATGTATGTTTAGTCTAGTTTTCTTTTATGGTATTAGATTATTTATCTTAGATGGACTCATTGTTTCACCATGATCTATTTAAAACCTTTCTAGGGTATCAAGTGATTGGTTTGAAAAGTTTTATTGGTTATTTCCTCGTAAATCCTAATTAATCTCGTAATTAGGGTTTGATTAATTTTCATCATTATTGCCTGCTTGGCAGAGCTCGCCCCACTTCAAGGAGTGAATCTGGAAGCTCACTTAACAATATTTCTCGAGAATCGCCTCGTGGTGATTCCCTGAAGTGATTCTCCGAAATGAACTAGGAGCCGAGCTGAAAAAGTCGCTTCTCCCGATTCACTCCCAACAAAGAGTCGGTTTCTCCATAGAGTTTATCCTATGGATTCAAGTAGAGAATCACTTTCAAGCGATGTAATCACTTCTCTGAGAATCACTTCTAACAGAGAATCGAATCGAGGGAGCTCTACCAAACAGGCCCTTGGTATAGCCAACTTGCGAAGGTCATAACTCTAGATCTGTAGATTCGATTGAGCTGATTCTTATTAGGAGTCAGTGGCATATGGATGCAGCGATCCTTTGGGACACGAAATTTTTTGTGACGGCATTTGGATAGTACACACCAATTTGGTGTGTGAAGTGCTTCGTGCATTGCAACGGTGTGGAATAGTGGAATATGCTTTCTTTTTTTTATTGAATTTTGGTCAGAGTAGCATTCAATATAGAAGAAGAACAACAGCCGAGTTACAGACACAGACACACCCACATACGCACATGCACAAACATGAGCTGTACCCAGCTCCATGAGCACCTGAACGAGTCCAGAGACTCAAACCCTCACAGACTGCTCGCCAGAGGCGGAACTAAGGGGTGCAGTTCTGATTTTCAGAGGACGGAGGAAAGCATCGTTTGGCACATAAGTAGATGGTGGAAGCCTGGAAGGTAAAGTCATTATTTTCCTTTCTTGACGATCGCCATCCGATACAGAGAAGAAAAGTCAATGTTTGATATCAATTGACGCCAATGACAACAATAAATCGAGTCACAATACTACCACTACCATAGGCGCTGCTACTTCCGTTCTTCGAGAGATATCGCTTTTAGAATTGTTGATTTTACAAAATTTGTGAGGGACGATTCAAAATCAACTCTTGAGTTTATTGGCCAATTTATGGTACAATTTGGAGAAAATGGAAAATATGATGGACTTGGTATTGTGCATCGCCGATGGCTAGTCGATGGTCGAAAGTTCTTTGTCGGGATTGGATACACTGCGACTAACGCGACCCTTGAAGCCCGGCACCAACCGACCATGGCCTTGCTTTCACGGCGCAAGACAGATCGACCTTCGGTAGTCTGCTCGCTGGGCTACCCCATCCCGAAAGCAAGCCGAGCTCGGCTCGCGCAGCAACGTGGCATTAAACGCCAGCGCTCGAGGAACCGACCACGGGACCTGCTGCCGTGGTCGCGCCGCCTTTGGTCTACGCCGCTGTTCCCACGTCGCTACGGCATGTGCGACGGGTGGCGCGGCCATCGTGACCGCCCACATCGTCTCAGTGGAACGCCCGTAATAAATAACTTGTCTCAGAATCTCTATAAATACCCCCTCGCACGGGGTATGCAGGGCTGGGCTTTTTCAATACCACACACACCCTAACGCAAAGCTTGCTCACCGGGGTCCTCAGGCTAGTTCAAGGCCCCTCCGATCAAGCGCATTGTAACCACTCTTTATTCATTAGCTAATCCACCGGACGAGGGTTGTTATCTCCTCCGTGAGAGGTCCGAACCGTGCGTATAATCCGGTGTGTTTCGATCGCCTCATCCATCTCGATCGATACTAAGATACCTCAGACGTCTGACCCTTGCGGAAAGGGCCTTAGGTTGATCCCCTATTCAACAAGTAAGTTTCGGCGGGGACCCTCGTCCGAATCGTCGACACCGTGGCGCCGTCTGTGGGGACGGTCAAGTCCTTCGCAAGGAATCTCGAGGATGCCGAACTCGCAAGACAACTAAGACCTTCGTCTTCGACGACGTGGAGGACGGCGACGAGTACTACGCCCGGCGACGGCATGGGTGGAGCGGTCAATCCGTAACACACCAAAACCGGAGCCTTTCTCGGTCGCAGCTACGAGAGCGCATTCTCCGCCATGCCGATACCTCCATAGCGAGGAAGAATCCGGTTCGCGCGACACCGGGCCCCCGACCGCCTCGAAGCTCGGCCAGGGGACGCGCAGACGACACCGCTTCGGTGTCGCCTGCGTCTGATCTGGGTCTCCCGCGCGCTGCGTGGCGGGAAGGGGGCGACCACGACTTAACGGTTGTCCCTGCCGCCCTTCTCCTCGCCGCAAGATAACGATGGTGAGGAGCATCAGAGCTATCTCGGCAGGACCGGCGATCGCCCACCACCAATCGGGCGGCGGAGCAAAGTCGGCCGAAACCGGCTCACGAGGTCCCCAAGCCATCGCTTCCCGAGTACGAGCGCCGCCGCTTCTGGTCGCCTCCCGCCGCTTCCTCGAGCGCCGAGCGCCAGGCCATGGCGACGGCCAGGCGCGGCCTCCGTAACTCGCTAACCAGCGGACTCGCGGCCATGGGGCCTCGTGTCAAAAACATGGAAAAGCTCGCCGCCGACATCGGGCTCCCAGGGCCTGCGGGCGTTCATGCGCCCCGGGATGCCTCCCGGGACGCTAAGCGCCATTCTCGCCAGGCCTCCGAGACCTCGCCGGAGAACCACGGAGGCAGATCAAGACCACGAGGATGTCCGGAGTATTTCCCGGGCAGCCCCGCGGGCTCACGGCGACCCGCCCGTCCGGAGCGCCGTCGCTTCCACGCCGAACTCCGCCATCGCCGTGACCGGCGTGAGGGCGTGTTCTTCGCTTCTCCTTGCGGGCTAAGGACTTGGGCCCGGCCCCGCGATCGCAATACCCGGGGTTCGACATGATGGCCCAAAGATTCGATGTCGGGCTTTTCGCCGCCCCTACGCTGACGCCAAATGGCCGAAAGCAAATTCAAGCCCGCCACATCGAAGCGTTTAACGGGACTCAAAACCCCGACGAAGTTCATCTCGATCTTCTCCACCGCCATCCAAAGGGCAAGGGGACGAGGGGTCATGGCTAACTACCTCCCCACGGTCCTCGACGGCCCGCTTAGGACGTGACTTTTAACCAAAAGGAGGGATCGATCCGCCGTGGAGACAGCCTCGAGGCCCTCCCGCAAATTTCCAAAATCGCTACACCCGCCGGCAACGAAAGCGCGACTCGAGCGGCTCATCCAAACGGATAGGGAGACACTACGCGACTTCGGCCCAAAGGTTCGTGAAAGTGAGGAACTCCATCCCGAGCATCTCGACGAGGCGGTGGTCGTGGCCTTCAAGTTCGGTGTCCGCGATGTCCGCTTCACGCAAGACTTGGAAATTATCCAGACTGTTGCCAACGAATCGCTTGCTGGCCGATCACACGCAAACGCCGACGGCCGCGTAATGGAAAAAGCGCCGACGAGGGCAAGCCGCCGCCCACCGGCCTCGAGGGCGCCGAGCAAGAGACCCTGCCCGCAGAAAAGAAGTTTAAGAAGAAGAAGAAGTCGCGCCAGACATGGTTGCGCCGCCGAGCAACGATCGATCGCGGTTTCGCCACTTAAGATATGCGGCGTGGTCGGCCGCGCCATGCGCTGGGCGATCAGCAAGCGACGCCGACCAAGGCCGGAGGGCGGCGGTCGCGACGCCCGGTGGTGGCGAAGGGGAGCACTACGAGTGGCCGCTCGCCTCGCCTCCATCAGTGGCGTCCACGACCTCCATAGAATCAGAGGACCTGGGCGTATCGCCTGGAGAAATTCTACAAGGGCGAGGGCCCCATGCCGGCCCTCCCGAGCAAGGGGGAGAGCAGCAAGGGCAAAGGCCCCGCCGACAACGACGACGACATGGATTACCAGGAGCCCCACAATCACATCGCCGTCATATTCGGGGGCTCCTCGGCCTACAAATCCCGGAGGGATTTAAAGGAGGCCGCGCGGGAAGTCGGCCACATCACCCAAGGCAGGCCCCCCGTGCAGCAGCTCAGATGGTCCGAGTTGCCCGTCACGTTCTCCAAGGATGATTGTCCCCTTGGAATGACCAAACCCCAGAAGCTCCCGTTGGTCGTGAGCCCGACCATCAATAACGCGAAAGTTGGCGGGTCCTCGACGACGCGAAGCTCCTTGACCTTATATCCGCTTTCGGTCTTGGACGAGATGCAGTCCTCGCTCCAAGATCAAGAGCATCGCTGTCCCGTTCTTCGGGATTGTCCCCGGCACCTCGATCAAGCCTTTGGGCCAGATCGTGCTGCCCGTAACGTTCGGGGACACCGCGAACTTCCGGACCGAGCTGATCAACTTCGAAGTCGTGGACTTTAGGTCGGCCTACAACGCCATCCTAGGCAAGCCGGCCTCTCCAAGTTCATGGCCGCCACGCGACCACGCCTATCATCGCTCAAGGTCCCCGGACCCAAAGGCGTCGCTACTATGAAGGGCGACTACAGTATGCCCCGAGCAGCGACGAGAAGTCCTCGACATGGTCGGGCAAATGCTTGCCAGGAGGCCCCACTGCCTAGCCAGACCTTCCCTACTTAAGGTCAACCTCCAAATGGAGGAGAAACTATATGGTCCTTCACGAGGCCGACCGACTAAGGTTCTCCATTTGGGGGCTTTTAGACCCCAATAGGAACTCGAGCTCATCACCTTCCTCCGGAGGAACTCTGACGTGTTCGCCGGGAGCCGTCCGATATGCCCGGGTCCCAAGGAGGTGATCGAGCACAGCCGGTATCGTCCTACCGTAAAAGACCTGCGGCGTCGCAAGCTCGGGCATTTTTCCCGAAAAACAAAGGATCATCCCGGAGGAACTCGAAAAGCTCCTCAAGGCCGCTTGTCCGAGAGGTCGGCACACGGAGTGGTCGCGAATCCGGTCATCACAAAAGAAGGGCGGCAAATGGCGCGCATGTGTCGATCACACCGTTTAAACGCCGCTGCGCCCAAAGGACAATCTCTCCTCACAAGATCGACCACCGGTGGACGAACGGCGAATCCTGTAATGAGCTTTTTGGATGCATATTCGGGCTATCACCAGATTAGTTTGTTCCCAGGGGACGAGGAGAAGACTTCCTTCATCACGCCCTTCGGCACGTTCTGCTACACGACCATGTCTTTCGGTCTGCGGAACGCGGGGGCGACCTTCCAGCGCTTGATGCAAAAGACATTCCGGGAGCAGATAGGCCGGAACCTGGAGGTATATGTAGATGATATCGTAGTTAAGAGTAAAATCCCTTCAGGCCATATATCCGACCTTGAAGAGACCTTTTGTAACCTCCGTAGACATCGAATAAAACTCAACCCCGAAAAGTGCGTTTTTGGTGTAAGATCCGAAGGTGCTTTTGTATATCATCAGTCAGCAGGCATCGGGCGCCAACCCGAGAAGATCGGCTATCGAAAGAATGCGACTCTAAGCTCGTAAAGAGGTTCAAACCCCGACCGGACGATGGCCGCTTTTAAGCCGCTTCATTTTGGCCGTGGAGCGCGCTTGTCTTTCTTCAAGGCGCCCGCAGCATGACGGTTTCGCCGATGACGGTTAACCGCCTTCAAGAGCCGGCAAGATTCGCCCACTTCGATCCTCGCCACGCCAAGACGGGGAGCCGCCTCGCTATACTCGCAGCCCACGCCCAGCCGTAAGCGCTGCATCAAGCGGTAGAGCGAGAAGGACGCATAGTCCGGTGATACTACGCCAAGTGTTGCACTGACCAAAGGAGCGCACCTCGAGGTCCGTAAACTTGTACTGCCGTCAGAAGCTTCAAGGAAGCCGCTACCATTACTTCCAATCCCACAAGGTCGTTGTCCCGACCAGCCTTCCCGCTTAGGGAGATCCTAAGAAATTGACGCCACGCCGGATAGCGGCAGGGCCATGGAACTCGAGAGTTCGATGTCCACTCTCTCGCCTCGCACCGCGATCAAGTCTCACCGCAGACTTCGTGGTGGAATGGATAAACCCAAACCACCACCACCAAGGGCCACGAACCGAGGCCGGCCACTGGACCATGCACTTCGACGCGTCCCGAAGCTGAAGGCCGGGCGTTCAGGCCGATATCCTCAAGGGATCAGCTCCAAGACGCTATTCATTTACACTTCCGCAACAAACAATGCGGCGGAGTATGAAGGTTTTGCCGACTCCGAGCGCCCAAGGCGCGGAGTCCAAATACCGGCCGATCGTGAAAGGCGATTCACAACCGGTCATCAACCAAGTCAACAAGGAGTATCGTTCTGACGTCAATGGCGCTTTTACTTGGTTGAAGTGAGGAAGATGGAGCAGCATCAAATTTCGGCACTCTACATCCCTGTGAGGGATAATTCTCGCCGACTAATCCTTTCCAAGGTCGGTTCTTTCAGATGCCCGCTTCGGGCGCTTAGTCGAGCATCCGCACAAGCCCTCCATTCCTCCAAGAGGAGGCACCACCTCTGATGCCCGCCACCTCAGTATGCGCTTAGCCGAGCATCTCGCGAAGCCCTCCATTCCTCTCAGAGGAGGCATCGAGGCGCAGCGTAACGCCTCCTTCTCGAGCAAGGTGCTAATTGATGGCGCCATTCATCCAAGATTACCACGGACATTGCCCGAGGAAGAAGCCGAGCTGCTTCTCTACCAAGAAGGCGTTGTCTCGCCTACAGCCGGGTAGACGGCGCTTTGTCAAGAAAGGGGCACTTTGAGTCCTTCCAAGTGCATTTTCGAGCGAAGGCCAGTTCCTTCTCCGAGATATCCATGAGGGCATGTGTGGGGCCCACTGCCCTTCCGAACACTCGTGAAGCAAGGCATTCCTTAGATAGGATACTGACACAACAACATGCAGACGACGCCGTAATCGTATGCGACTGTCGGGCGCAAGGGCCACGCTCAGAATCCCACTACCAACCAACAGACGCACAAAACCATCCCACTCTCATGGCCATTCTCGACTGGGGCCGACATCTCTGCCTTTCCCCATGGGCCGAAAGGGTTGTAAATTCTGCTCGTCGCCATAGACACTTCTCTAAGTGGATCGAGGCCGAGCCCAGATCAACCATCTCGCCTAGCATACCAAAAGGTTCTTTCTTCAAAGAATGTGGTGACACGCTTTGGGATACCCAATCGCCTCATCACGCATAACGCCACCCAGCTCACCAAAGGAGTCAAGCTTCAAGCCCATCACAAGATATCAGACAAAATATGCTTCGCCTATAGCTCACTCCGCAGAGCAACGGAGTAATCGAGCGGCCAACGGCCAAATACTCCAAGGATCAAGAAAAGAGTCTTCGTGAACTTTCCCGACAAGGCGTTCATGGTGGACGAGCTCTTCCGTCTCTTTGGCTCCAGACGCGACCATCGCAGCCGAGCCACGGGCGAAACACCTTCCAAATTGCTTTATGGTGCCGAGGCCGCCCTTCCCGCCGAATCGCGGCTCGTCCCTCAAGAGTGAACTCCGCCGACGACATCCACTAAGGGCGAGCGCCGCCGACCTCGACCTTGTCAAGAAACTCGCCTAAAGGCACGACCGGCCGCCGCCTACCAGAGAAACCTCCGCAGTTCATGCAAGCCGCATTCGCCTCGCTACGCAGTGTCGGGCTACCCCGCTCCCGCGACGGATTCAGATACATCGAAGTTAACAAACTCTCCCCAAATGGGAGGGACTGCTCACTTGCCGCTTTCGGTGTCACGCCCGGGCTGTCCGCCTCGCAACTGAGGATGTCATGAGCTCGCCACCATGGAACATCGACTACCACGCAAATTCCACGCCTAAAAGCTCTACATTGTAAATTCGCGACCTTTTGTATCGCTGCAACGCTTTGTTCGCTTAAAAACGCTTCGCTTCGCACAAGATATGGTCGCTACTCACCATGTCCGCCCACCATGCGCCGCAAATGTTAAAGAAGTATCCGACACGTCGCTTTTTCCCCATCGACCTAACCTACGCCTATCACCCGGATAAGGTCGCTTGAGGACAAGACGCGCTTCATCTCTCCGCGAAATGGACTCAGACTCAAGATCCTAGAAAGAACGACTTCCATTCGCAATGGGCTCTAGGAACGAAAGCACCACGCTTAAGACATTTTTGTCAAGAAAACACGGCTCGCTTCAAACACCGCTTATGTGACGCAAGTGGTTTTTGGCTTCGACTAAGCCCGCTCACAGAGCTCATACATCGACCTAGTCCACACTACGCCCGCTTCGCAATTTTTTTGCAAAAAAAGCGATAGAGAGACCAAAGAAAACATCATCACGGGCGATCTATCCAAGCAAACATCATTACATTCCAACGAGCGATAATTTACACACCCGGCGCCGCCCTCTAAGCGCCATGAGAGCTTCATCAGAAGTCGGCCACTTTGGTCTCCTGTGTCGATCACCTTCCGCCGGGCATCGCGACCCGCGCCTCTTCACGGTTGCCGACTTCGCCTTTTATCCCGGGTCACGAGGGCGGCATCCACACGTCTGCTCCAACTCGCCACCTTGGCTTCGAGGCCCCGAGCATGTCAGCTCTCTTGATCAAGCTTTGCTCGAGCCCAAGGGCCTTTGTCCCTACCTGAGGGCTGGGATCCTTCTCCAACCGGGCGCCTTTGCTTCGCCTGCCTAGCTCCTCCTGACCGACGCGACGCTTCAAGCTCTGCCGGCTTGGCCTCAAAGTCCGAGCATGTCGCTTCTCCGCTGGCTCTTGCTTGCTTCCAAGGACCTTGTTCGGCTTAGAGACAGCGCTCCGCCAAAGCCGCTGGTCTTTCCACGCACTAGCCTCTGTTCGAAGCGTGAGCACCTTCTTTCTGGCAAAGAAGATCATCCTTGGCCCAACGGAGGCGGATCTTTTTGCTCGAGCTCGCCAGACCAAGGATATGCCCTTGCCTCGCCGACCTTCTTGCTTCCGCCGCTGCACCTCTTCACCATTGTAGCATCTATGAGCTTAAGGTCGGTCACCTTTTCCTCTAGCCTCGTGACCCAAGCCTTTTCAGAGAATTGGGCCAAGGAGGCGGGACGACCAACACCTCTTCGGTTGGCTAGGTTCTTTGAGAAGCGTAAAGAGAAAACTCTAAAGCAAAACCCCACAAAATCGGGAGAGGAGGATCATCGCGCAATGTTCTTATCTTTGGCAACATCGTGCGCAGTGTTTCACGGAATCGCTCAAAAATCTCCTCGCTCAATATCATCCGCCGCAAGGGGGAACGACGAGCCTTAACTTAAAGAAGGGCGGGTTGTCCGAGGATGACGACCTTCTCGAGTTCGCATTCGCTTATGGGGCACTAGACTTACCTCGAAGCGGGCGCTTCACTCGTGGATCGCTGCTATCCGCCTGAAAGGTGTCGCCACTCGGGCAGCACCATCTCATTCGAGCAAGCGCCGCCGGGGCTCAGCGCCTACCGAAGGTCTTCGCCGGCCACGGGTCGACTTTGCCCGGGCTCGCTGCCTCTCGAAAGTTTTTCGCCGGGGTCATGGGTCGACTCTCCGCCTTCCTCCGCTCTACCATCGCGAGATTCGCCTCAAGAGCAAGCCCTCTAAAGCGTGATACACGCAAGCTCGTAGCCATTTTATAAGAAGTCGAAGGCCCCACGAAGCTATCAACGCCCACATCAGATAGTGGGGTTAGCTTCAAGACAAAACAACAAAAATGCTAAGAAAGAAAATCAAAACAAGGACAAAATCGACGACACCTTTGGCCGGGCTCCTTCGCTGTTCATGGTAGGTCCGTCCGCCGAGATCGCTACCGCCCTCTTCTCACGTTCAGGTAATTCGCCACCGGGGTCGACTGCCTATATCGGCCTCCTCCAACGCTTTTCCCGATACCCCTTTGCCGGCTCTTTTCGCCGCCAGGGTCAGGGTCCGCCGCTAGGACCACTGCTCGGCCGGTTTTCTACGCTGCCCGTGATCTTCAATTTAGGATCAATCGCCTCCATGTCGATTCTTCCAGTTTTCCTTTTCCCGGATGTTCTGTTCTGTGCGAGGGCTTCCGGCCGATGATTCCCAAACTCCTGCCTTAGTAGTCCGTGCGAAGTTGGTCCTTCGCCTCGCAAGCTCTCTTCAGCGCCTCCCCGCCTCCATCTGCACCATTCCTCGATCGCCTTCCTCCGCGATTTGTTCTGATTTGAACCTCCAGTTATAATTCTCCAAATTAAAGCCTCAGCGGCTTATCTCTCCACACGATCACAGATCTATGTGCCGCCGAGGATCCTTCTGCGTCAGATGCTCTTCGACGTCCCTGCACTCATCGACGGGCGCTGTCGATTTTGCTCCTCCCCTTGGCCTTTAGTCAAGGATAAGCTACCGCCAAATTTTGATTTGAGCTCACGCACGCCCAAATTTCTAGGCGTAGCTCACAAAAGGAAGCGGAACGCTATGAGAAAAGTGCGGATGCTCTCCTCGCGCGCCAATATTCCAGAAGGCTCTTGATGTTTTCCGAGCATGAAGGACCAGGTTACTTACCACGCTGCCCCGCCGAGCACGCTCACGGATCCGGCGCTTTTCTCGAGCTCCTTGCCCTTGGGGGTCCCGAACATTTTGCCGAATTCTTCTCCACCCAAATAAGCCCGCTGTCGCCACGCCGCAAGAAAAATGTCATTACTAGCTCGGGCAACGCGTGTGGAGCAAGACTATCACAAGCCCGTGAGAGCATACCTGAATCGGATTCACGGGTAAGGTCGTCCCACCGGGTGATTTCGAAGAAGGGGCGTTCTCTCCTCCGCAGAGGGGATATTCCGTTCCGGAGGAAGTCGCGGACGATGTCGCGTCCGGATGAGCCCTATGTTCGTGAAGCTCGGATCGCCATCGATCCGCCTCATCGGGCCGACCGGCAGTGCGCGCGGCGCTCGACGCTGGTGCCGCCCAAAGAAGCGCAGGAGCCGCCCCATGCCTCCGCAGGTAGAACCAGTGGTCGGCCCAGCCCGCGACGGAGTCCCTGAGGGTGAAGATGGGGAACTCGTACGGGCGAGCGGTCCGCAGCGAAAGTATAGAGCGCCGGTGGAAGCCACGCAAGGGAAAAGATTGTAGAAATGGAAAGAGACTTGGCGGGAAGGGTGCCCACGGCCTCGCAAAGGTGGGCGAAGACGCTCAACACAAGGATCGAAGGGGTTCAGTGGGTGAGTTCGCACCGCATTGCTCAAGCATCGCCCCCTAAGAACTCGCCTCCCAAGATCCGGAGCCCGCTGACGGGTAGAGGTCGCGACGAGACTATCTCTGTTGCTGCTGGGCGCCGGGTCCATCGCCTCCCGGATTCTCTGTGTGGGCGCCCAGTACCCGAAGTTCCTCCAAGACCCGAGCTCTCCACCGTGATCTTGTTAGCCCCAAACCGCGCCATGGAAGGATCCAAGAAGATGAATCGCCGCGTAGGAAGAGAGGAAGTTTGGGGTCGCCGAGGTTTTCTTTTATGAGCGCTCGTCGCAAACGGTGAAAATAAAGGAAGACAATGGAGCGCCCCGCCGTTACTTTAGGCGGAGGAGCCGAACGGGTCGGTGACAATGGCCGATTGTCGACGGCGGGCATAAGACGCCCTCTGCTGGTTTCACCAAGAGCGGTTCCCAAAAGCCGCCGAATCAAGACCATGACGCTTCGCTGGGGGCCGCCAGGATTTTTTCCTGCCCCCCACGAGCGATGTTTGGTCCGGAAGTTTCGACTAAGAACGCCGGTCCCGAAGGGCGGCTTTCCCCTCGGCTCCTGCTGTTTCGCGCCACAACAGCCTTTCCTCATCACGAGATCCTTTTTCCTCGAGCATAGTAGCTCTGATGTCAGCAAGTGCTGGCAGCGAGCTCACCGCCTCGAGCATGATCACGCCAGAAAGGCTTTGCCACCGAGGTCTCGCCCTCGAGCTAGGGCGGCTCAGCATCACGGGGCTCAGAGTTGCCCGACTCCAACTCTCTTAAAAGTCTAGAGGCTTACATGAGCCTCAAAGAAGGCTTCTTCCCCTTTACCCTCGGGCTAGTTGTCAGATTGGATACACTGCACTCCAACGCGACTCTTTGAAGCTCCAAGCACCAACCGACCATGGCCTTGCTCTCCGCCACAAGACAGATCGACTTTTGCAGTCTGCTCATGGGCTACTCCCATCCTCGAGCAAGCCGAGTCTCGGGCTCAAGGCAGCAACGTGGATTAAATGCCTGCTCGAGGAACCGACCACCCGACCCGCGCCGCGGGTCCGCGCCGCTTGGTCTACGCTCACGTTCCCACGCCATGCATGCAGGCCTGCGGTGGCGCGCCATCGTGATCGCCTACATCGCCTACAAAGTGGAACGCCTCGTAATAAATAACTTGTCTCCAGAATTCTATAAATACCTCGCACGGGTATGCAGGCTCGGGCTTTTTCAATACCACACACACCCTAACGCAAAGCTTGCTCATCGGGGTCCTCAAGCTAGTTCGAGGCCCTCCGATCAAGCGATTGTAACCACTCTTTATTCATTAGCTTAATCCAATCGGACGAGGGTTGTTATCTCCTCCGTGAGAGGTCCAACCAGCAAGCTTTATCCGTGCAGGTTTTCGACCGCTTTATCCATCTCGATCGATACCCCGCATACCCTCAGACGATAGTCCTTTATGAAAGGGCCTTAGGTTGATCCCCTATTCAACAAGTAAGTTCTCGGGCGGGGACCCCCGTCTCCGACTGGGTCGATAGCTATGAAGCAAATCAAGTATTGGCAAGTTTAGAGAATCCGAGTTCTTCGCTGAAGTGAACATGATAACAAGTATCCAACACAAGAATCTTGTTCACTTTGTAGGGTGTCAGCTTAGAGGGACTACAATGGTCGCTAGTCTAAGCAATCCAAGATACTCGAGCTCATCGATCCAAGGTGCAGCCGACGGTTAGACGAGAAGGAGGTCATGCAGATAAAGCGATCGCTGCTGTTTCCGTGGCGCCAGACCTAAACCCGAGGCCGACGATGTTAGAAATCGTACGATGCTCACGATGAACACTAAGGCCCATCCTCCACCGTGAAGCCGACGCTTTTGGATGAAGAATACCCTGCTGAACACGGCGGCCGAGAGGAGGTCGACGCAGATTGGCTTAGCACATCGTTGTCAGGCTAGTGGCTGCACGGCCGGCAAAGCAACAAGTCATGCGGGCCATCGGGTGGGCACATGGCGCAGCAGGAGGCGTGCTGCACGGTAAGCAACAACATCGGGCGACGTAAAGGAAGGCGGCACGGTAAGCGCTTCGGCAAAGCGGCAGCGTGACACGGTGCAGACATACCCATTATAAATTTTCTAGTTCCGTCACTGCTGCTCGCACACTCGCGCAGCAGCCAACCGAGTGCACGCTCGTTCGCGTGGAACATGCTTTCTCACCTAGGTGAATTTCTCTCGATTTCAATCTTAAGCGTTTATCTAGAGTCAAACAACTGCACTGCCAATCTCCGTACAGAAGGGCTGCATATTCAAAAGTAAAAAAGAGGACCGGCCTGTACATACTTTTGAGAAAAAGATCGACTGGGCTAAACAAAAAATTAATTATCGCCATCATTTGGATGCGATTTCGAGATGAGATGATGAGATAAGGTGAAGATGATCCATGCGGCTCCGTGCGCCGTATATTTCTGGTCCCCAAAACCGCCCCGCCCATATCTGAAACGAATTACGAGAAAGGCAAACGCAATCGACGGTTCTCTCTTTCCGGTCCAAAGCCGAATGCACAGAAAGGAACCGATTCGAAATGGACTGATCGAATGGGAAAAGGTTGCAACAAATCGGATGATTGATACATGGAAATTCGATATCCCTTGTACGATCTCTCTTCGGCCTATTTAGGGCTTGTTTAGAACAAAGAATTAAAAAAAAAACATAAGAATAGTCTAAATATGGGAATTGTGTAGTATGCGGATGTAATCCTACACGAACACATAACGAAGTTCGAAAAACAGTGTTTGGATGCTTCACAAGAATTCTGGGAGAGGGCATGTGAGACACCACGGAAGTTTTCCATGTGGTTAGGTTTAACCTCATATTAGATTCCTCCAAAGTTCCTATGAAATTCCTACGTAGGAAAAATTTTCTATAAGATTGATTCTCAAAGTTCTTCTACAAATCCTACGATCCAAAGAGACTATTCAATACAGGAATTTCACTAAAATTTTAGAGAGACCAGCCTAATTTCCATATAAATCCTATAAAAGCCCTGATTGGAACATGGGATTTTTTATATATATTTACAAGAGTTAAATTGTTTCCTGTGGATTTTTTGTTCTTTTTTTTTTTTTGCCTTAATTTCTTACGCGCCAAACTAATGGGACAACTGATGCCATCTATTTCATCAGGATAAATCCAAATGCCCTTAGAGTATGTATAATGGTAGGATTTTGTGGTATGGAGGAGAGTAAATGATAAGAGAGAAAGATGATGTCTATTATTTAATGTATTTATTTTATAATAATTGTATGAGGGCTATTATAGATAACTACATAAACAATCTATTATGAGGAAGTTAGACAGCTCTAACTCCATCAAAATCCATAGAGTTGACTTGATGAGAGTAGTATTACTAATTCCTTAAATTTATGAAGTCAAGATGTGGGTACAAAGTGTTTAGTGGGTCATCTTGTATACATTTTAGACTAAAATATAAACTTAATTTACTTTTATTTTGGCCTGTAAGCTCCAGATTTGAGGTGGAGTTAGATTCGAGCTCCGCCAAACATGGCATATATATGGGTAGTCTTTAGTCCCGACGAGGGCTAGGAGACCTTTGGCCGGCCAACAAGACGGTCAACGGAGCTCCCTAACTCGCTAATTCGACTCACGCACTGACCATTTTGAGCTGTTTAGAGGGCTCGTGGCGCCCTAACGAGCAAGTCAGGTGAACTTGTTCAAGTAATCGGCCACCGACCGCCCCTTGCTTCAAGGATCTAACTCTTTCTTGAGCTCCATCATTCCTCCCAAGACATGATACCAGCAGGCAACCGTAAACTCATCCCAAGTAATCTCCTCGATGCTCATGGAAGCACAGAATTCTCCCACCATTCGCCAGTTAGCCCTTCTAACCGGTGGAAGTATACAAGATTTTTCATTGCCAACACATTGAGTTATGTGCTTCCTTTCGATTGTACGCAGCCAATCGCCGCCTTCAATGGGGTTGACATTCCCAGAGAAGGTTGGAGGTCTAGTTCTCATGAAATCGACATCCTAGATTGGTGTCCATGGTTCATAGCTGATTATTGTTGTTAGTCAGCACCGATTTCATCTGCATCCGATGCATCATCGTCTGATCACCGAGTTTGCGCCACAAGAAATCTCCTAGGTTACCCATATCAACTGTGGTGGTTGGGGTTAGGTGCCGTTGTTGTTGCCTCTCTCAGGCATTACTTCCTCCAGCTCCACTGCTTCCACAAGTGTTCACCATCTCAAGAACAATAGTGTTTTATAGGAAGAAAGAAATAGAATAGACAAGTACACAAGAATCTGGGGAGAAGATTTGACTCAAAAACTTAAGCAAACAATTACTAACTTGGTATGGTTGCTTATCCAAGCCTAAAGCTCGCGAACGATAACGCACACTCAAGAAGCAAGGAAAACCAAATTAACCTAAACACACATCTACCGCCTAAGAGGGTAACACTTATCTTAGACAGACGACTTCCAACACATGAGTCCCAACCGACATAGCATCGTTCTTCTTACTTCCTAACTCTTCATCACTTCACCCTTTTTCCTCGTCCGACGATTCTTGTCTTCAAGATCTTCGGATTCGCAACATGACACCCAATACTTTTCCCTTAAGTGTGTGATACATCGTTATCTACTCAAGACAATTGAGGTAAGATTTCGCTAACCAAGGAGGAAAGATAGAAATTTCAGCAAAGGGGAAAAATGTAAGAAGAAGATAAGTCAAGAACTTGTTATTCTTCGTTAAATTTTCTTTAAAAATAATTTTGAAGTTCCTAAAGAACCACCAACTATCTAGGGTCAAGACTCACAATGGGTATGCTCGATATCACTGTCGTGCTGAATTTGCAATTCCGACACTTCGGTATCCTGCACTAGTCCAGATCGCTTAGTGCACATTGCATCAACAGGTATAATATAACATCATACACATGAATATTAAATAAAGTACTTCAAACATTTATATAAACGAGTGTATGACCTTATGGTCATCCTTACAATAGTTATACACGCAGGCTTACAATAATCCAATAAAAAAGTTCAGCCAATGAATATAAAAGTCGTGATGTCCATCTTTCCACGCCGCCCGACGAAGGCTTGCCCTTAGTTTCCTAGCCTCGACATAATCCCTCGTAGGTCGGTGTAGTCTTCTTCGTAAGTTTGTCCGCAAGGGTGAGTACACACTGCACTCAACAAGTTATGCACATAGTATCTATTTACTATATGCAAGGCTTATTACAAAGGAATGGCTCTACTAGTTATTTTGCTTTGCATCAATATTTTTAAGTAATATCTAATTAGATTGAAAGCATCAAACCATATAACCATTATATATAACTCAAGTTGTTTATTTTCACAATATTTTGGACACACATCCCTAGACAACTTTATTTCACAATTTTGGCACACACAACCAACCACCCCATTTTATTTTTAGAACACTACCCTTGATCAGAATCCCGAGCATTGTCCATTACCGTGGACTCCGCTTATTCAATGCTTTTAACACTGCAGAGGTTGTACACTTTACCCACAAGATACAACAGACACCACAAAGGCGATTAACCGAATAGAAGCTTTTAAATCTATCTTAGCTCAAGAACCTCTCCGTGTTGCTCTTCACTATCACTTCCTCACTCGAGTCAAGTATAGGATGCATTTAACACCGCTGGATAGGTACCAAGCCAAGCACAGCATCGCCTCGCATGCTACCCCTGTAACCGCCACCCCGAGGTATCAAAGGTAAGACTTCGTAATCCTACTAAACTAGGTCTTCCCATTCGACATGTGGTTGTACGAGACTCGTGTCAAAGGCAAGGTAAAGTCCTTAATCGACCAAGGCAAGACATCCTTCTCTCAATTTTGGCACACGCCCTCACAACACTCAACCCATCCCACAGTTGCCACAGTGCCCATTTGGCATGAAGCCTCGTCCACTTGCCCAGCCTAAATCAATTTCACCCTGTTATTCAACGGTAACACATGCCCGTCTTTCATGTAGAACCACGTCTCTACGTCCAACACCATTACCAACAACATTCCACTTTATTCAAAAATCATTCAATAATATTTAGTCAAGGTTACATTTGTATTTAAGAATATCATTCACGAGTAAGCATGACTAAGCAACTATTCACTCGCCTAGCCTCCCGTGTTGGCACAATATTATTAACCAACTAGTACTATCCATCGAGGTTATCCAAGGGACCATGGCATACAAATTTTATTAACAAGGTGACATTAACAATTGTTGACTAGCTAATTCACCCAAAATATTTAAATCCAATTTTAGTTGAATTAGCATGCATAGTTTGAAAACAAAATACATTTCAAAATTTAGGATCAAAATGGTCAAAGCATAACTTGCCTTCAAAAGCAGCGTAGTCTTGGTCGGAACTTGATCTCGAACTGCCCTCACGCAACTCAACGCCTCACGCTAATGCATAAATAATCAAATAAACATGTAAACAACATACGTATTAACACATTCGAAAAATACTACAAATCAAACTAACTCAGAACTTCATGAAAACTTCCAAATAATTAGTTTAGCATTTTCTAAGTTTTATAAAATTTATTTCGCATTTTTGAACGTATAGTTTACGTATACAAAATTCATAAGTTTAGATTTTCCGTGAATATTTTAACAGTATAAATTCAATTATAAAATTCCATAAAATTACTGTAGCTAGGTATTAATATTTACTAATTTACAAAATTTGTCGATACTAATCGGACTTAGAACGAATTTGTAGTAAAAGACAAAATCCGAATTTGGTTACAAATTCACGTACAAGAATTTTAACTAGTTGTATGGCACTGTATATAGCATATATGCGTATTCTTCTTACTTCCTTGATTTTCTTTTGGTTCTATTTCTAGCTTATGCCGAGAGACAAACAGAAGTGGAGGCATGCAATCCGCCGATGAGCAACGCCTCGACCGATGACGGGGTCCGATGGCGGCAAGCGCGAACGGTCAGGACGATTTTGGCGTAATGCCAAGACATGAGTACAATTGAAGAATCGAATCCGAAAGTATAGGGTTAATGGAATACAAACGATATGCATCTGCTTGCCATCCATCAATAGGAGAGAACAGCCGTTGAAACCGAGACGGCGCACAGACGCGATGCGCCTGAGATGAATTCTTCTAACAAAAGGACGCAACAAAGAAAGCAAGAATTAAAGCAACACGGAGGCTCATGATTTGTGTTGCAATCTTCTCATTTTTTTTCTTTCTGACTTCATTCTCCTCATATGTATGTTTATATACATGATTGTTTCCTATCCCACCAAATGTAACACGAAAACTGAATTGATCAAATATCGATCCAAACTTGCCATATCTACATTGAATTCCAGCAGGATATGCAGTCCTAACACATATATATACACGTGCCTAACATATATATATTCAACTCAGCCGAACGTATCTTGGTATACATGTATTCGACGTCCGCTCAACAAGAAAACAGAAATCTCACTCGACCACGCGAGTAGGCAGCCAACCAGTGAGCAGCAGAACCGCAATGCAGGAGAAGGCGAGGCCAGAGAGTGCGCCGCGCTGGCGTAGAGGCGCACGTAGACCAGTCGCGGCAGCGGCGCCGCCCAGGCGGCAGTCGGTCGGCCGAGTCAGTCGTTCAGAAGTTGAAATATGAGAGAGAAGTGAATGGAGGTAGGAAAATGTCTACAAAGGAAGGATGAGCCGCTACCTTTGTTCAGGACGTAGAGAAAGAAGAGGCAATCAAAACGTTGCAGGTTTCGATTATAATGGCGCCGTTACTAGTCCAAGCGTGCAGGGAACAGGAAACGACTGGATCGGAAGAAATGCACTTGGAGAAACGAAACGGCTGAGAAGCAAATGAGGATACGGCTGGAATATGAGAAACGGCTGTTAGTGAGTGTTTAATTTTTTCTAATAGCTGTGGAAGATTAAGAATGCGTTGTGGATCTCGTTTATGATTTTTATTAAATTTTTGGTGATTTATTGGAGGTGATCTCAAAGGTTTCGTGCCTTCTAATGGAGGAGAGAAACAATTTGCTCTGGACATGCATCGAGTGAGGAAGATGATCTACAGTGCGTACGAGTTATTTTCCGTATGTAATTGTGAATAGTGCTGAGAGGAAAAGACGTTCAAGTTAAAATAGTAGAATGGTCCCACAAATCTTGGAAAAATTCTCTAAAATACTAGGGAATATTTGGAACTTAACTAAATTGATTTTGCAATTTTTCGATCTATAGATTTTCAAAAATTCTTTTTAGTGGATCAAACACTTGTACTTTTAATATAATCGATAAACTTAATTTTTAATCTAGTTTTGGCGGTATTTGAAAGAAACATCCTTATTTTTCAAATGTTATTATTTTAAACTAAATTTGAAATTTGTTAACGCGAAATGCATGATCGTTATTTTATATGATTAATTCGATAAAGCTTAAATTTTATAAATTCCAAAAATTCCAAATAAATTTCAGATATTCCTAAAATAATTTGAAATAACATAAATACAGTTAAAGCAAATTTTGGATGTTACGATCGATCCAAGGGTCATTATCACGCCACGCAATTATGAAACCCTAACGCCTCACGTACCGTTAGATCTTCATCGTAAGGCCGCCAGAATCCAGATCGATTCGGTTGTCTTGTTTTATCGGATCATCGATCGTGATCGAACGGTTATCGCTTCTCGATTCGAACTCCGCCGCAAAACTTTCCTTGTTTTCCGCGCTGGTCGGGTATTTTGCACCACCCCTTCCCGAGACTTACCGAGCCGCCAGACATTCTCACCGTGATCGCACACGGTGGAGCGCCGAGGAGGTTGCAGAGGTCGCCGGAGATTCCTTTCGCTGCCAAGGCCAGCTGAAGTTCGCTCGTTTAACACATCGAACCGCCACCCTTCGTCAACGGGAGCACCGAGCGCCAGAGGGAGGTCGCCGCTCGCTTCCCAGAGCTCGTCACGCCACCATCACATCTCGCGAGGAACCTCAACCGTTGATCGGCATCGATCGCCGGAGTTTCGCCACGCCGCTTTAAAGGTAAACGCCGATAAACGCGTCGCTCGATCCGCATAGGGATCGGGCCACATTATTTAGGTCAAAGAAAGTGCTTGGTGTTTACGTTGATTTGGATCAGGGTCGGAATTGAGCCACGCCATTTATGAGCATAATAAACCGCACGTAAGGATTGACCATCGGATTTAGATCTGGATGGTAATGATTTAGCCACATCGATTTATTAAATAGTAATCGTTGGATTAGGTTTAGATGGTCCAGATCTTGCCACGTGTCGTCTGCAGTACCGGGGCGGAAATTCGTATTTTCCTTTATAAAATAATTCGTTAAATCTAGAAATTCAATTTAATTTATTTTCAAACTTCTAAATGCTATAACTTTTGCATATGAACTCCGATTGAGGTGATTCAAATTCCTAAAATTTGTAAAATTGAGATCTATTTAATTGTGATTTTTATTTGAATTTTTGAGTTCATTTGTTCTTGGTTTTGGTGTTTATTTGCTATTTCTTCTCGATTCGTAGACGTTGAATTGTGCGAGGCTTCTGAGGAAGAATTTGCAACTCAAGAATTATATTCAGACCAAGACCAGGAGCTAAGCAAGGCAAGTTTTTCGATCATGTTGCACCCATGTTTGCAAAATTGCTATTTTGATTTACTTTATTGCATGATATTTTATGTACAAATGATTTCAACTTAAATTTGGGATTAGCTAATGTACCTTTGAATTACACCCTACCTTGTTATTTGTATGCCATAATCCACTTGTCACCTTAGGTTGGTTCACTATAGTTGCACGTGGTGCTTGGTAACCAACCGGGGTTAATATGAAATCAACATGGATGGTTAGAACGAATAGAATTGCTTAGCCATGCCACGTTATCACATGTACATGAAATGTGGAGTATTAATTTTGACTAATGGAATATGGAACAATGATGATAACTGTGTGTCATGTGTGGTCACACAAAGAGATTGAGTTGTCGTGGCGAGGAGGTCACACAACGATGTTGATTTGTGAGTAGCACGTGGTGCTTGTAACCAACCGGGGTTTAATCATTTTAAGATTGAAGTAAGTGGAAGGGGCAAGTGTGCTGCAGGGCTCGGTGGAGCCGAGGGTATGTGTAAGTCTTGCTTTAATCAATCCCGAGGACTTAACCTTAAGTAGTCTTTGACCGAGTCAATCATGCAACCACATGTTCATATGGGCAATTTTAGTGACTAATTTGTAAATGCTTAGCTTGAGTGCTATCGTGGTGGTGTGAGTCCGGTGTACGGAGAAACTCACATGGCGCAAGAGGGGGCCCCTGTGGTGGTGTAACCTTCGTTGTTGAAACCTCAATGAGTAGCACTGGGTTAAGAGGATGCATTGTAAAGGCTTTGTTATAATCTATTCGCCTGTGGTATGGTTGTATCATGTGGGTAAAGTGCATAACCTCCGCAGAGTATAAACTATTCTTGATAGCCGTTTCACGATGAGCAAAGCTTGGGAATTACAAATAAGGGGTAGTTAATTAAAATGGACAATCGAAGGGATGGCAGGATGCCATGTGGATAATGAAACTTGATTTAGGATGGAAAACTTGGGTTTGCTTGAGAATCATTGAATCTATTTAATTGTTATTATTTGTTTTGTTGTCTTTTCAATCTATGTAATGTATATGTTCTTAATCGCCGCTTTATTGCAATGAACCTTGGCCTTTCCTTTGAATAAGCCCGCATATAGCTATGATAGAATTGCATTTTGTGCATAACTTGTTGAGTATTGTACTCTCCCTTGCTTAAAACAACCAACAATGTGGAGGAATCATCGCCATTATCGGAGGAGGACTTTTCAAAGGACACGAGTCACTAGGCCAATCCTTGTCGGGCCGTCAGGTGTGCCGATGGATATCTACATCTTTCGCTACATTTTCGCAAGATTTGTTCAAGTTTACTTTTCTAGCTCATGTGGTGAATAATGTAAGTCATCATAAGATCATACACTAGTTATATTCAATAAATGAAGTCTTATTATTCTTATCGCAGGTATGATATGATGCTTACCGATAAAGTTGTCGGTGCACTAGTATTGATCCCGACTAGTGCGTAAAACACAAGGGATTCAATTGGTGAATTCGGTCTTATAAAGGACTAGTCACAACATTGTTGTACATGTCCTTAATGAGGGTAACATACTTTGTTGGGACTTTATGCTTTTCCAAAGCCCACCACATAACATTCCTTGGTATCTTATCATAAGCCTCTCCAAGTCGATGAAAACTATGTGTAGGTCCTTCTCGCTTCCCTATACCGCTTATCTCGGGCCATGCTAACTGATGGTACCCAGAGTACGATCCGTAGCAAGCACACATCCTCACTGAGAGTCGATTTATGAGGTCGACTACAAGGGGTAAGGGTCCCTCAGTGCCTTGTTGAGGTCGATGAAATCAACGACATCCACCACTTCCTGCTGGACTTGACGGCATAGGGTTGGCAAGCCACTCAGATGAGAGACCTCCTGATGATCCTCACAGCAGCCTTCTCTACCTCCTCCCGGCTCATGCCCTACGCCCGTCAAGGCCGATCTTTGACTAACCCAAGCACCTCGGGAGCTTAGCTACCGGTGCTCGATCACCTCCCTAGGGACCCCAATTATATCGGACGGTTGCTGCTTAACATGTCGGAATTAGACCGAGGAATGTGACGAGCGTGTCTTCCTATTTACGCCGAGGTCGCGCCAAGAGGATTCCTGCCCGCCTCGACTCAGATACCCTTTACTCGCAAGGAGCCAGCGAGCGGGTTCAAGGCTTGTTTCTCGAAGGCAGACACCAAGCTTCCCATAGGTGGCACCGCCAGCTGTGTCTAGTGCTGTGGCAAAGACAAAGTCTCTAGCCCCGTCCGGATGGTTGTGGGGCCACCGTGTCTCGGCATCTTCACCACCATGTAGCCATAGTGGGTTGTCCGCCATAAACTTGGCTAAAGGTGCCGGCCAAGTATGGCATTGTACGAGAGGTCGAATCGGCGACTTCAAGTCGACCAACTCCGCGGAAGTTGCTTTCTCCTCGAAGGTGACGGAAGGCACACCGCCGGGCGTTAGCCCTCTTGGCTAGAGAAAGGCAAGGTGCACACTCGTTAGGCACCTGAGCCTGTAATGCTTCAAAGGACAAGAGGTTGAGGGAGCCCTTCATCAAGACCGCCCGAGCTCACGCTCCCAGGGGAAGCCACGATCGAAGGTGACCTATGCCTACGGTGTTCTCGTGGTGTCAACTCGATCAAGGTGATCGCCCTCCGACTTCAAAGATCCCACACACACCTCGACTCGACGCCGTGGCGACACCTCCTCCTCAACCGCTATAGGAAGTGGAGGGATAGGTGGATGAGCCACCATGAATACGCTACAGTCACGGTCCACCCGCCGGAAGGCTAGAGGCGGGTTCGCTTGGTCGCCGCCATGCGAGGCGGCGCCTTGAGCCGCCACCACCATCTTACTCACAACCCAAAGAATCATCCGTGCCATAAGAGTTGGTCCGTGGATCGTGCAAGGGTCGCCTCCATTTCTCGCAACGGTCGCCTCTCATCGCGCCGCCACACCGACCTCCGGCCATCCCGCCGGTCACGCTATCGCTGCCGGACGCTTCAAGCTCGGGTGCTCGTTTCCGGCCAGACCCGCTCGGGTTCCGCCGCGCTCAAGGCCCCTCTCGCTGCATGGCCGAGGCTCGAAGTCCCGACTTCATCCCCACCGCCCTCACACGCCAGATGTCGCCCCCAAGCTCTCTCGCCAGACTTATGCACCGGGAGAAGAGCGGAGGTGGTAGCGATGTCGCTGGTCGCCATCTTTTTCGCGATCTTGCGATCGTGAACGCTTCAAAGGCGATGACGACGATCGCCGTAAATTCGGGAATTGTGTTATAGTGGCGATCGTCGAATGAAGTCAATGAACGACTCTCTTTCCTCGCTTGAGGGCATGGAGATCGCCCTCCACGCCTGGCCAGTGAAGGAGCTGAAAGTTGGCGACAAAGAGGTCGCAACACCGCCCACGAGTGCACCGACGGAGGTTCAATACCAGACCAGCGAACCCCGGCCATTGGGAAGTAGTTGGCCATGGCCTTCTGCATCTCGGGCCACGCACGCACTACTGGTGGTGTAGATCGCAGAACTCCTCTCAGGTTGGTGGTGCCTTTGTACTTCTCGGAGGTCAGAAACCTTGGGCACACCACGCGGGCGCATGGTATTGGGAAAACACTGCATCCAACGCCAGGGGATCTCGCCCGACCTCGCCTCGTAAACCGTGGCCGGGAGGCGGACCACGACTCTCCAAAGAGTCGAGGAGCGACCTCCTCCTCGCTCAAGGTGAGAGTCAGCAGAACTCTCACCCCTGTGGCTATCCGTCTGTCATGAAAGACGCACGACACGCAGTGATCATGCAATACCGGCCAGGCCAGGCCGGAGTTCCAGATGGGCCCTAGGTCCCACAGCCTCATGAGCCGGGACCTTCTTGCACGCCTTTCTACTCGCCCGCTCGCCAGCGCTCCCACTGGGCGGCCGGAAGCTTGAAGTATCAACGGCACCCTGGTTGAGGGGAATCGACTCCCTGCACCTGGGCATCCCACGCTGGAGTTGAGCTGCGGCCCACGAGGCCAGCCGATATCTCGCAGCCACTGCCAGGCTGGGGTTCTCTCGAAGTTCCACCCGAGGGTGGTCCAGAGAGAGACGGATCACAGGTGTTCTCGCTCGGAGTGGCGGCTCCATGTCCACCAACGCCGAATCGAAGCTCGGCCACCACCATGGGGCGCCACCGCCCGCGGGCGGCGAGGCGATCCTCGCCCAAGGAGAGTGCCGGGACATGTTCTGGTGCTACTAGCTCCCCGCCATCTTGTCGCCGCGAGTGTGAACCCGCCATTACCGATGCAAGGTCCTTGACTAAGATCGAATCACGGAGAGATAGCCGATGAGCCAACCACTAGCCCCAGAGGATCGAAATACACTAATGTAGCAATCGAGGGGGGTGAATGATTGCGCCGAAGCTAAAATCAAATTTTTGATGATTTTTGAAACACCCAATTTTAAACTCAAATTGCTTGGAGACTAGTTCACAAGTTGAGAGACCGCCATTTAGTGGGAGACCAAGAGACCATCCCGAGACCAAGAGAATGTCCGTGACCAAGATAGCATTCGACAACCAAGAGAGTACTGGGCGACCAGTTTGGGCACTTGAGAGATCAATAGAGCACTTGGGCGACCGCTTTGGGCAACCAGCGAGCAATCGGGTGACCAAAGCGAGCGATCGGCAACTAGTTCAAAAATAAAAGTTTCTAGAGATCCAACCATTGGATTGATGTGAAATTTTAACTATATAAACTAGATTCAATTTCAAAGCTAACAAAAGAAGAATCAGATTGATCTCGATCTACAGATCTAAAGTTATATCCTTTGCAATATGATTAAAACAAATAATGATCTAACAAATGATAGACCAATACTCAAACATGATTAACCAAAGATCCCAATCATAGATTGATATGCAAATTTTATCAGAGAAACTAGACTTAATTCTAAAGCTCACCCAGAAGAATCAACTCGATCGGACCTATAGATCTTGAGATATTACCTCAAGAAGATGATACCTTTGCAAAAACCGAACTCCGTGATGAACTTCGTGATCAAGAATCTGACAAAACTTCTAGCGATCGATCAACTATGCCGAGCTAAGAGCAAAACAAAAATTGCCACCATCGGAGATGCAAGAAAGATTTTTATTTTTGATCCGGTTACAATACTCAAACAAAAGAGTACAAACCTAAACTCCGGCTCTCTACATAAAAGAGAGACACCTATTTATACAGAGCAAACATAAAGAGATTGAATACAACTCCACTTCCCACATGGAAAGAGTTCAATATCTCAACCTCGCCCAACATGGCCAAAAACAACTTCTGCATGTATGTACAGCCCACATGTCAGAATACGTGACTAACCACCTCCATGTACATGTTCTCAGTCACGCTCCGATGACATTCTTGACCACCAAGACCTTGATTCCTCCCGATCTAGTCCCAAACCTCGCCTCCATGAACCTAGTTCCGGTCCCATCATCGATCACGTCACCGAGCAACACCCGCACATGAATAAACAAAACCTATTCCGAGCACAAGTCCACGACTTGACTCAAAGTCAATCCATGCAACCACTCACACGCAGCGTTGCATCAAGCAAAACCATCATCATGCTATCACCAAGATATAAATAATTCGAGCACAAGTCTACTTTGACTCAGTTAATCCATGCAACCACTCACACGAGCGGATTGCATCAAAAACCATCATCATGCTATCACAAAGATATCAAACAATCATCTTAAACAACACATGCACATGCACAACACATGCCATGATCGCAACCACTTTGTGATGCCAATTTCATGACACCCAATTTTAGCACATGATTTCACAAATCTTACCCGGCGCTACCGGCTTGCCAGATTCCAATTCGACAAGATCCTGCTAAGAGTGACTACTTCAGACGGAAGATATAGTTCGGTAGAGGGCATCTTAGTGGTCGAAACCCTAATGTCTCGACGATTTAATCCCGTAAATCAAGAACCGATGGACACAATGGTTTTACCTGTTTCAGCCCCTAGAGTGGGTAATAGCCCCACGCCCCGCCGGTTCTTTGTTGTGAAATGTTTACAAGGGTTCTCTTCACGATGCTTCTCTATGCTCTCCCTCTCTTCCCCCTTCTCCATGCACCGAGGCGCCTTATATAGACAGTACGGCCAGAGAGAGAAGGTGATGCTATGCTTATCTACAACACATTAATTACACCTATCATTCCAACCCCCACGTCGACCTCACGACTCATTTATTACATACTCCGTGGCCTTGTCCTTCAAACCCTATTTAATGTTGGTGAGAGGTTACCATCCGCCTCGGGACACGATGTCAGCGGGCGGTTTGGTAAGAGGCGCGAGGGATGAGACGCCATCATGTCGAAAGCAGAGTCCTTCATAATTAATGACCCCACGACCGTGAGGAAACTTCGAGGCGTAAGCCTCCTCTCCTTCCTTTGGTTGCCTTCGTGGCTCGACAGGGGGCCCGCCCACTCGCCAGCCACGCTGCCACCACCGCCAGTGGCGTGATCGCCAGCCGCTAGGGGGTCACAGCTCACCCGGCGAGCAGTGGCGTGATCGCCGGCTACCGCCAGGCCACGCTGGTCGCCCGCCTGAGTGGTGGCGTGATCGCAGTTACTCGCTGGGGCCACATGGGCCTCGCCCGGCAGATGTGATCGCCTCGGCAGGTGGTGTGATCGCCGCCGCCGCCAGGCGCCACTGCACGGGCGAAAGGTGGCATGATCGCGGGTGGGGCCGCCACTGCCTCGGCCGGGCAGGCGTGATCGCCTCACGCCCGCTAGGGCGCTAAACCGGCCAGCCACTTGGGCCTATCACTTAGGCGAAGAGGGTGCAAAGTACACCGACAATGTGTTCTCATTCTCACCATTGAACAAATTGTCAAAGTACTCACGCCATCTATGTTTGATGTCCTCCTTCTTCACCAAGAGCCGATCCTCTCATCCTTAATTAATGCATTTAACTTGATTGAGGTCCCTCGCCTTCCTCTCGCTAATCCTAGCCATCTTATAGACGCCCTTCTCCTTCCTTTGTACTTAGCCGCTGGTAAAGATCCTCATAGGCTCGACCTTTGCCTCACTCATGGCTCACTTCAGGTCTTCTTGCCACCTTATACCTCTCTATATTGTCCGCATTCCGTCATGGTACACGCTTATATCATTCTTTCTTCTCCTTAATAGCCTTATGGACATCCTCGCTCCACCACCAAATATCTTTAGGTACACCTCCACTCCCTTTGGTCACTCCAAGCACCTCTCGGCCACCTTCCTAATGCAAGTTGTCATCTTCACCCACATATTGTTATGCTCTTCTCCTTCGCTCCAAGAGCCTCCACGATAACCCTTTCCTTAAAGACCGATACTCTCCTTTGAGCTTCCACCACTTCGCTCACGATTTTGGTTTGTTTATCCCTATAGGCATTCAACCAAAGCTTAAAGTCACCACCACAAGCTTGTGTTGAGAGACAACACTCTCGTGTATCACCTACAATCCAAGCATGCCCGCTTGTCCTCCCTTCTTGTGAGAACAAAGTCGATCTAACTAGAGTTTTGGCCACTATCAAGGTCGCCAAATGAGACCTGTTTCTTCCTAAAGAAAGTGTTGGCTATCATCAGATTATAAGCTATAGCAAAGTCCAAGACTTCCTCTCCTCCGATTCCTACTATCATACCCAAAACCTCCATGTGCCACCTCATACCCTCGCATTTGTTGTACCTACATGACCATTGAGATCTCCTCCTATAAACGCTTCTCATTGGTGGGTACCGCCTAACCACGCCATCTAAGTCTTCCTTCCTGTAATCGCCTCTCAGTACTGGCCTACCTGGGAGCATACGACTTATTACGCTCAAGACTAAATCACCAATGACAAGCTTAACTAGGATAATCCTATCTCCTTGCCTCTTAACGCCCACCACTCCATTCTTGAGGCTCTTATCAATCAAGATGCCTACTCCATTTCTATTTGCAACTATTCCCCGTGTACCGAGCTTGAAGCCAACGCTTCCACCTCTTTCACTTTTTGTCCCTTCCATTTTGTCTCCGTGATGCATAGGATATTTACACGCCTTCCGATCAACAGGTCAACTAACTCTTTAACTTACCAAGAAGGGACCTTACATTCCAACTACTTAGCTTAATCTTAGCCGACTAGCTTCCATACCCTCGCACCCGCCGAGCTGTGTGAAGACCCTTGCTCATTTATCACTACACCGGCGCCGATGTAGCGTACACTAAGGGAAAGATGACCCAATCTTGCTCACTTAACACCGTGTCCAGACACGACACGTCACACACTAAGGGGGTGACGTCTCGCCCTGCCCATTTAACACCATACCCGGTTCCGATATGGCGGCCGCTAAGAGGGTTACGCCCCAACGGTTTTCTCTCTTCTCATCTCCATTTGAGTAGCTAAGTTTTACGCTGGCTCGCCACGCCTATCACAACCTTTAGGACAGACCCCTTCCTTTATCCGCTTAGGACTGGCTATGTTGAGACAACATAGGCGGAGTTTGGAGAAAATTACATGCTAACGAAGATTCAGACGCTTGATATATATATATATATATATATATATATATCACCTGATTTACATGCTAACGAGGGAAGATTCGTGATGTCAGACGATGGATGGACCTCAAATCAGAAGATTCTCAAAACAACCATTGAATTTCTCAAACAAGAAGAAGCTTATCACTGAGTGCGCTAAGTGAGCATCTACTGGTTTAGGATAAAATAGAGAACATCCAGCTTCATGAAAATAAAGAGGATAAGTTGCTTTGGAAGTGGACCTCAAATCAGAAATATTCCTCCCAATCTGCTTACTCTGCCTTCTTTACAGGAACCACTAAATTCTCTTGTTGCAATCAAATTTGGAAATCTTGGACACTATTGAAATTCAAAATTTTCTCCAACCTTGTGATTCATGATTGTTGCTACACAGCAGACTGATTACAAAGACATGTTCTTCCCCATCAGCCACATTGCATTCTTTGTTTACAGGAGGAAGAAACTATCAATCATCTCTTAATTCAATGTAGTTTTGCAAGGCAAGTGTGGTTCCAAAATTTTTTATCAATAAGAAAACAGAGGCTTACGCCTAGCAATGATGATGTACTTCAAGACCGGTGGTTATCGATATAATTCATTGAGAATGATCAGATTAAAGGATGCAATTCCCTCATCATTCTCAGTATGAGGTATTATTTGGTTAGAATGTGATGCAAGAATTTTTAACGAAGTTTTAAATCAGATATCACAGATTATAAAGGAAATCAAAGAGAATTGTGATAGGTGGAGGGCTGCAAGGGATGGCTGCTAAGAAAAATTATTCTTATAAGTACTTATCGAATTCAGCTAATGGACAATAGCTACTTTTTGTTGTTTGTCCTCTTGTTCTTTGTTGTCTGTTTCATGTTATTTCTTTTCTCTCTTAATACAAAGACACGTAGATCCCAACGGGTTCTTAAACAAAGATAATAGTTCAGTTGAAAGAGGCACCAGATCATGATTTCGCTATTTTTTTTTCTCACGCAGCCTGCACATGTAAAATGTATTGTCTTTCAATAATCGGCCAGCGCCATGGATTTAACAACTCTCTGTGTTTTTATTTTTTGGAAATCCTCTCTCTGTATCTTTGTACGTGACTGAATGTCATTTTAGTAGTGATACAGCTGGTAATAACCTAAGTATGAACCGATCGACGAAGATGGAGATTGGTGTATAGCCAGCATTCGTAATTCAGGGTGTTAGTGTGGGTATAATGTGGTTGTCTAATTCGGATGTCAAATAGGGCACAACGGTAAATTTGCCAAAAAAAATAAAAGCATCGGACGTCACCTCTTTGAAGTTCAAACTTGGCGCCTGTGCTTTTATCATTCTGCTGTCTGCGTCCCTTGAAGCGCTTATTTCTATAGGAAGCCTCGAACGATTGATGCTTGCTGCAAAGCACACCTGAAGATACGATGAAACTAACAGAGCAAACTCACATGTGCCTTCTAATCCTCTTGTGGCAAAACTCAACAGAAGACAATCGCATTGTATTTTGGTGCGTAATTCATCGCTTTTCTCATTGATCGCTAGTACTTATAGTCTTATACCCCTATGCTTACATACATCAAGACTGACTCGGATTGCAATCCGGATTGTATTCTACGCCTTTTGCCAAAACCGACTCCAAAGCAAATACGATACTATTCCTCGTTGACGATCGGATCGCCAACCGTAGAAATGAAATAGGGTCGAGAAGACTTGGGACCGAAAGGGCTTGGCTCAATGAGGAAAAGGGCTCGACGCCGGAGGCTCGAGCTAGGCTAATGAAGCGAGACGGATTTATACCGTTCGAGCCCTCGCGAAGGTAATAGTTTACTCCAATCGCTCATGCGGTGATCTTTGTTACTATCGGTACGTATGTATTACGCTTGAGCTCAACAATGGCGGCGTCTAATGCTCGAAGTTCTTGTGTGTTCGTGTCGGCATAACGAGCAAGTCAGGTGAACTTGTTCAAGTAATCGGCCACCGACCGCCCCTTGCTTCAAGGATCTAACTCTTTCTTGAGCTCCATCATTCCTCCCAAGACATGATACCAGCAGGCAACCGTAAACTCATCCCAAGTAATCTCCTCGATGCTCATGGAAGCACAGAATTCTCCCACCATTCGCCAGTTAGCCCTTCTAACCGGTGGAAGTATACAAGATTTTTCATTGCCAACACATTGAGTTATGTGCTTCCTTTCGATTGTACGCAGCCAATCGCCGCCTTCAATGGGGTTGACATTCCCAGAGAAGGTTGGAGGTCTAGTTCTCATGAAATCGACATCCTAGATTGGTGTCCATGGTTCATAGCTGATTATTGTTGTTAGTCAGCACCGATTTCATCTGCATCCGATGCATCATCGTCTGATCACCGAGTTTGCGCCACAAGAAATCTCCTAGGTTACCCATATCAACTGTGGTGGTTGGGGTTAGGTGCCGTTGTTGTTGCCTCTCTCAGGCATTACTTCCTCCAGCTCCACTGCTTCCACAAGTGTTCACCATCTCAAGAACAATAGTGTTTTATAGGAAGAAAGAAATAGAATAGACAAGTACACAAGAATCTGGGGAGAAGATTTGACTCAAAAACTTAAGCAAACAATTACTAACTTGGTATGGTTGCTTATCCAAGCCTAAAGCTCGCGAACGATAACGCACACTCAAGAAGCAAGGAAAACCAAATTAACCTAAACACACATCTACCGCCTAAGAGGGTAACACTTATCTTAGACAGACGACTTCCAACACATGAGTCCCAACCGACATAGCATCGTTCTTCTTACTTCCTAACTCTTCATCACTTCACCCTTTTTCCTCGTCCGACGATTCTTGTCTTCAAGATCTTCGGATTCGCAACATGACACCCAATACTTTTCCCTTAAGTGTGTGATACATCGTTATCTACTCAAGACAATTGAGGTAAGATTTCGCTAACCAAGGAGGAAAGATAGAAATTTCAGCAAAGGGGAAAAATGTAAGAAGAAGATAAGTCAAGAACTTGTTATTCTTCGTTAAATTTTCTTTAAAAATAATTTTGAAGTTCCTAAAGAACCACCAACTATCTAGGGTCAAGACTCACAATGGGTATGCTCGATATCACTGTCGTGCTGAATTTGCAATTCCGACACTTCGGTATCCTGCACTAGTCCAGATCGCTTAGTGCACATTGCATCAACAGGTATAATATAACATCATACACATGAATATTAAATAAAGTACTTCAAACATTTATATAAACGAGTGTATGACCTTATGGTCATCCTTACAATAGTTATACACGCAGGCTTACAATAATCCAATAAAAAAGTTCAGCCAATGAATATAAAAGTCGTGATGTCCATCTTTCCACGCCGCCCGACGAAGGCTTGCCCTTAGTTTCCTAGCCTCGACATAATCCCTCGTAGGTCGGTGTAGTCTTCTTCGTAAGTTTGTCCGCAAGGGTGAGTACACACTGCACTCAACAAGTTATGCACATAGTATCTATTTACTATATGCAAGGCTTATTACAAAGGAATGGCTCTACTAGTTATTTTGCTTTGCATCAATATTTTTAAGTAATATCTAATTAGATTGAAAGCATCAAACCATATAACCATTATATATAACTCAAGTTGTTTATTTTCACAATATTTTGGACACACATCCCTAGACAACTTTATTTCACAATTTTGGCACACACAACCAACCACCCCATTTTATTTTTAGAACACTACCCTTGATCAGAATCCCGAGCATTGTCCATTACCGTGGACTCCGCTTATTCAATGCTTTTAACACTGCAGAGGTTGTACACTTTACCCACAAGATACAACAGACACCACAAAGGCGATTAACCGAATAGAAGCTTTTAAATCTATCTTAGCTCAAGAACCTCTCCGTGTTGCTCTTCACTATCACTTCCTCACTCGAGTCAAGTATAGGATGCATTTAACACCGCTGGATAGGTACCAAGCCAAGCACAGCATCGCCTCGCATGCTACCCCTGTAACCGCCACCCCGAGGTATCAAAGGTAAGACTTCGTAATCCTACTAAACTAGGTCTTCCCATTCGACATGTGGTTGTACGAGACTCGTGTCAAAGGCAAGGTAAAGTCCTTAATCGACCAAGGCAAGACATCCTTCTCTCAATTTTGGCACACGCCCTCACAACACTCAACCCATCCCACAGTTGCCACAGTGCCCATTTGGCATGAAGCCTCGTCCACTTGCCCAGCCTAAATCAATTTCACCCTGTTATTCAACGGTAACACATGCCCGTCTTTCATGTAGAACCACGTCTCTACGTCCAACACCATTACCAACAACATTCCACTTTATTCAAAAATCATTCAATAATATTTAGTCAAGGTTACATTTGTATTTAAGAATATCATTCACGAGTAAGCATGACTAAGCAACTATTCACTCGCCTAGCCTCCCGTGTTGGCACAATATTATTAACCAACTAGTACTATCCATCGAGGTTATCCAAGGGACCATGGCATACAAATTTTATTAACAAGGTGACATTAACAATTGTTGACTAGCTAATTCACCCAAAATATTTAAATCCAATTTTAGTTGAATTAGCATGCATAGTTTGAAAACAAAATACATTTCAAAATTTAGGATCAAAATGGTCAAAGCATAACTTGCCTTCAAAAGCAGCGTAGTCTTGGTCGGAACTTGATCTCGAACTGCCCTCACGCAACTCAACGCCTCACGCTAATGCATAAATAATCAAATAAACATGTAAACAACATACGTATTAACACATTCGAAAAATACTACAAATCAAACTAACTCAGAACTTCATGAAAACTTCCAAATAATTAGTTTAGCATTTTCTAAGTTTTATAAAATTTATTTCGCATTTTTGAACGTATAGTTTACGTATACAAAATTCATAAGTTTAGATTTTCCGTGAATATTTTAACAGTATAAATTCAATTATAAAATTCCATAAAATTACTGTAGCTAGGTATTAATATTTACTAATTTACAAAATTTGTCGATACTAATCGGACTTAGAACGAATTTGTAGTAAAAGACAAAATCCGAATTTGGTTACAAATTCACGTACAAGAATTTTAACTAGTTGTATGGCACTGTATATAGCATATATGCGTATTCTTCTTACTTCCTTGATTTTCTTTTGGTTCTATTTCTAGCTTATGCCGAGAGACAAACAGAAGTGGAGGCATGCAATCCGCCGATGAGCAACGCCTCGACCGATGACGGGGTCCGATGGCGGCAAGCGCGAACGGTCAGGACGATTTTGGCGTAATGCCAAGACATGAGTACAATTGAAGAATCGAATCCGAAAGTATAGGGTTAATGGAATACAAACGATATGCATCTGCTTGCCATCCATCAATAGGAGAGAACAGCCGTTGAAACCGAGACGGCGCACAGACGCGATGCGCCTGAGATGAATTCTTCTAACAAAAGGACGCAACAAAGAAAGCAAGAATTAAAGCAACACGGAGGCTCATGATTTGTGTTGCAATCTTCTCATTTTTTTTCTTTCTGACTTCATTCTCCTCATATGTATGTTTATATACATGATTGTTTCCTATCCCACCAAATGTAACACGAAAACTGAATTGATCAAATATCGATCCAAACTTGCCATATCTACATTGAATTCCAGCAGGATATGCAGTCCTAACACATATATATACACGTGCCTAACATATATATATTCAACTCAGCCGAACGTATCTTGGTATACATGTATTCGACGTCCGCTCAACAAGAAAACAGAAATCTCACTCGACCACGCGAGTAGGCAGCCAACCAGTGAGCAGCAGAACCGCAATGCAGGAGAAGGCGAGGCCAGAGAGTGCGCCGCGCTGGCGTAGAGGCGCACGTAGACCAGTCGCGGCAGCGGCGCCGCCCAGGCGGCAGTCGGTCGGCCGAGTCAGTCGTTCAGAAGTTGAAATATGAGAGAGAAGTGAATGGAGGTAGGAAAATGTCTACAAAGGAAGGATGAGCCGCTACCTTTGTTCAGGACGTAGAGAAAGAAGAGGCAATCAAAACGTTGCAGGTTTCGATTATAATGGCGCCGTTACTAGTCCAAGCGTGCAGGGAACAGGAAACGACTGGATCGGAAGAAATGCACTTGGAGAAACGAAACGGCTGAGAAGCAAATGAGGATACGGCTGGAATATGAGAAACGGCTGTTAGTGAGTGTTTAATTTTTTCTAATAGCTGTGGAAGATTAAGAATGCGTTGTGGATCTCGTTTATGATTTTTATTAAATTTTTGGTGATTTATTGGAGGTGATCTCAAAGGTTTCGTGCCTTCTAATGGAGGAGAGAAACAATTTGCTCTGGACATGCATCGAGTGAGGAAGATGATCTACAGTGCGTACGAGTTATTTTCCGTATGTAATTGTGAATAGTGCTGAGAGGAAAAGACGTTCAAGTTAAAATAGTAGAATGGTCCCACAAATCTTGGAAAAATTCTCTAAAATACTAGGGAATATTTGGAACTTAACTAAATTGATTTTGCAATTTTTCGATCTATAGATTTTCAAAAATTCTTTTTAGTGGATCAAACACTTGTACTTTTAATATAATCGATAAACTTAATTTTTAATCTAGTTTTGGCGGTATTTGAAAGAAACATCCTTATTTTTCAAATGTTATTATTTTAAACTAAATTTGAAATTTGTTAACGCGAAATGCATGATCGTTATTTTATATGATTAATTCGATAAAGCTTAAATTTTATAAATTCCAAAAATTCCAAATAAATTTCAGATATTCCTAAAATAATTTGAAATAACATAAATACAGTTAAAGCAAATTTTGGATGTTACGATCGATCCAAGGGTCATTATCACGCCACGCAATTATGAAACCCTAACGCCTCACGTACCGTTAGATCTTCATCGTAAGGCCGCCAGAATCCAGATCGATTCGGTTGTCTTGTTTTATCGGATCATCGATCGTGATCGAACGGTTATCGCTTCTCGATTCGAACTCCGCCGCAAAACTTTCCTTGTTTTCCGCGCTGGTCGGGTATTTTGCACCACCCCTTCCCGAGACTTACCGAGCCGCCAGACATTCTCACCGTGATCGCACACGGTGGAGCGCCGAGGAGGTTGCAGAGGTCGCCGGAGATTCCTTTCGCTGCCAAGGCCAGCTGAAGTTCGCTCGTTTAACACATCGAACCGCCACCCTTCGTCAACGGGAGCACCGAGCGCCAGAGGGAGGTCGCCGCTCGCTTCCCAGAGCTCGTCACGCCACCATCACATCTCGCGAGGAACCTCAACCGTTGATCGGCATCGATCGCCGGAGTTTCGCCACGCCGCTTTAAAGGTAAACGCCGATAAACGCGTCGCTCGATCCGCATAGGGATCGGGCCACATTATTTAGGTCAAAGAAAGTGCTTGGTGTTTACGTTGATTTGGATCAGGGTCGGAATTGAGCCACGCCATTTATGAGCATAATAAACCGCACGTAAGGATTGACCATCGGATTTAGATCTGGATGGTAATGATTTAGCCACATCGATTTATTAAATAGTAATCGTTGGATTAGGTTTAGATGGTCCAGATCTTGCCACGTGTCGTCTGCAGTACCGGGGCGGAAATTCGTATTTTCCTTTATAAAATAATTCGTTAAATCTAGAAATTCAATTTAATTTATTTTCAAACTTCTAAATGCTATAACTTTTGCATATGAACTCCGATTGAGGTGATTCAAATTCCTAAAATTTGTAAAATTGAGATCTATTTAATTGTGATTTTTATTTGAATTTTTGAGTTCATTTGTTCTTGGTTTTGGTGTTTATTTGCTATTTCTTCTCGATTCGTAGACGTTGAATTGTGCGAGGCTTCTGAGGAAGAATTTGCAACTCAAGAATTATATTCAGACCAAGACCAGGAGCTAAGCAAGGCAAGTTTTTCGATCATGTTGCACCCATGTTTGCAAAATTGCTATTTTGATTTACTTTATTGCATGATATTTTATGTACAAATGATTTCAACTTAAATTTGGGATTAGCTAATGTACCTTTGAATTACACCCTACCTTGTTATTTGTATGCCATAATCCACTTGTCACCTTAGGTTGGTTCACTATAGTTGCACGTGGTGCTTGGTAACCAACCGGGGTTAATATGAAATCAACATGGATGGTTAGAACGAATAGAATTGCTTAGCCATGCCACGTTATCACATGTACATGAAATGTGGAGTATTAATTTTGACTAATGGAATATGGAACAATGATGATAACTGTGTGTCATGTGTGGTCACACAAAGAGATTGAGTTGTCGTGGCGAGGAGGTCACACAACGATGTTGATTTGTGAGTAGCACGTGGTGCTTGTAACCAACCGGGGTTTAATCATTTTAAGATTGAAGTAAGTGGAAGGGGCAAGTGTGCTGCAGGGCTCGGTGGAGCCGAGGGTATGTGTAAGTCTTGCTTTAATCAATCCCGAGGACTTAACCTTAAGTAGTCTTTGACCGAGTCAATCATGCAACCACATGTTCATATGGGCAATTTTAGTGACTAATTTGTAAATGCTTAGCTTGAGTGCTATCGTGGTGGTGTGAGTCCGGTGTACGGAGAAACTCACATGGCGCAAGAGGGGGCCCCTGTGGTGGTGTAACCTTCGTTGTTGAAACCTCAATGAGTAGCACTGGGTTAAGAGGATGCATTGTAAAGGCTTTGTTATAATCTATTCGCCTGTGGTATGGTTGTATCATGTGGGTAAAGTGCATAACCTCCGCAGAGTATAAACTATTCTTGATAGCCGTTTCACGATGAGCAAAGCTTGGGAATTACAAATAAGGGGTAGTTAATTAAAATGGACAATCGAAGGGATGGCAGGATGCCATGTGGATAATGAAACTTGATTTAGGATGGAAAACTTGGGTTTGCTTGAGAATCATTGAATCTATTTAATTGTTATTATTTGTTTTGTTGTCTTTTCAATCTATGTAATGTATATGTTCTTAATCGCCGCTTTATTGCAATGAACCTTGGCCTTTCCTTTGAATAAGCCCGCATATAGCTATGATAGAATTGCATTTTGTGCATAACTTGTTGAGTATTGTACTCTCCCTTGCTTAAAACAACCAACAATGTGGAGGAATCATCGCCATTATCGGAGGAGGACTTTTCAAAGGACACGAGTCACTAGGCCAATCCTTGTCGGGCCGTCAGGTGTGCCGATGGATATCTACATCTTTCGCTACATTTTCGCAAGATTTGTTCAAGTTTACTTTTCTAGCTCATGTGGTGAATAATGTAAGTCATCATAAGATCATACACTAGTTATATTCAATAAATGAAGTCTTATTATTCTTATCGCAGGTATGATATGATGCTTACCGATAAAGTTGTCGGTGCACTAGTATTGATCCCGACTAGTGCGTAAAACACAAGGGATTCAATTGGTGAATTCGGTCTTATAAAGGACTAGTCACAACATTGTTGTACATGTCCTTAATGAGGGTAACATACTTTGTTGGGACTTTATGCTTTTCCAAAGCCCACCACATAACATTCCTTGGTATCTTATCATAAGCCTCTCCAAGTCGATGAAAACTATGTGTAGGTCCTTCTCGCTTCCCTATACCGCTTATCTCGGGCCATGCTAACTGATGGTACCCAGAGTACGATCCGTAGCAAGCACACATCCTCACTGAGAGTCGATTTATGAGGTCGACTACAAGGGGTAAGGGTCCCTCAGTGCCTTGTTGAGGTCGATGAAATCAACGACATCCACCACTTCCTGCTGGACTTGACGGCATAGGGTTGGCAAGCCACTCAGATGAGAGACCTCCTGATGATCCTCACAGCAGCCTTCTCTACCTCCTCCCGGCTCATGCCCTACGCCCGTCAAGGCCGATCTTTGACTAACCCAAGCACCTCGGGAGCTTAGCTACCGGTGCTCGATCACCTCCCTAGGGACCCCAATTATATCGGACGGTTGCTGCTTAACATGTCGGAATTAGACCGAGGAATGTGACGAGCGTGTCTTCCTATTTACGCCGAGGTCGCGCCAAGAGGATTCCTGCCCGCCTCGACTCAGATACCCTTTACTCGCAAGGAGCCAGCGAGCGGGTTCAAGGCTTGTTTCTCGAAGGCAGACACCAAGCTTCCCATAGGTGGCACCGCCAGCTGTGTCTAGTGCTGTGGCAAAGACAAAGTCTCTAGCCCCGTCCGGATGGTTGTGGGGCCACCGTGTCTCGGCATCTTCACCACCATGTAGCCATAGTGGGTTGTCCGCCATAAACTTGGCTAAAGGTGCCGGCCAAGTATGGCATTGTACGAGAGGTCGAATCGGCGACTTCAAGTCGACCAACTCCGCGGAAGTTGCTTTCTCCTCGAAGGTGACGGAAGGCACACCGCCGGGCGTTAGCCCTCTTGGCTAGAGAAAGGCAAGGTGCACACTCGTTAGGCACCTGAGCCTGTAATGCTTCAAAGGACAAGAGGTTGAGGGAGCCCTTCATCAAGACCGCCCGAGCTCACGCTCCCAGGGGAAGCCACGATCGAAGGTGACCTATGCCTACGGTGTTCTCGTGGTGTCAACTCGATCAAGGTGATCGCCCTCCGACTTCAAAGATCCCACACACACCTCGACTCGACGCCGTGGCGACACCTCCTCCTCAACCGCTATAGGAAGTGGAGGGATAGGTGGATGAGCCACCATGAATACGCTACAGTCACGGTCCACCCGCCGGAAGGCTAGAGGCGGGTTCGCTTGGTCGCCGCCATGCGAGGCGGCGCCTTGAGCCGCCACCACCATCTTACTCACAACCCAAAGAATCATCCGTGCCATAAGAGTTGGTCCGTGGATCGTGCAAGGGTCGCCTCCATTTCTCGCAACGGTCGCCTCTCATCGCGCCGCCACACCGACCTCCGGCCATCCCGCCGGTCACGCTATCGCTGCCGGACGCTTCAAGCTCGGGTGCTCGTTTCCGGCCAGACCCGCTCGGGTTCCGCCGCGCTCAAGGCCCCTCTCGCTGCATGGCCGAGGCTCGAAGTCCCGACTTCATCCCCACCGCCCTCACACGCCAGATGTCGCCCCCAAGCTCTCTCGCCAGACTTATGCACCGGGAGAAGAGCGGAGGTGGTAGCGATGTCGCTGGTCGCCATCTTTTTCGCGATCTTGCGATCGTGAACGCTTCAAAGGCGATGACGACGATCGCCGTAAATTCGGGAATTGTGTTATAGTGGCGATCGTCGAATGAAGTCAATGAACGACTCTCTTTCCTCGCTTGAGGGCATGGAGATCGCCCTCCACGCCTGGCCAGTGAAGGAGCTGAAAGTTGGCGACAAAGAGGTCGCAACACCGCCCACGAGTGCACCGACGGAGGTTCAATACCAGACCAGCGAACCCCGGCCATTGGGAAGTAGTTGGCCATGGCCTTCTGCATCTCGGGCCACGCACGCACTACTGGTGGTGTAGATCGCAGAACTCCTCTCAGGTTGGTGGTGCCTTTGTACTTCTCGGAGGTCAGAAACCTTGGGCACACCACGCGGGCGCATGGTATTGGGAAAACACTGCATCCAACGCCAGGGGATCTCGCCCGACCTCGCCTCGTAAACCGTGGCCGGGAGGCGGACCACGACTCTCCAAAGAGTCGAGGAGCGACCTCCTCCTCGCTCAAGGTGAGAGTCAGCAGAACTCTCACCCCTGTGGCTATCCGTCTGTCATGAAAGACGCACGACACGCAGTGATCATGCAATACCGGCCAGGCCAGGCCGGAGTTCCAGATGGGCCCTAGGTCCCACAGCCTCATGAGCCGGGACCTTCTTGCACGCCTTTCTACTCGCCCGCTCGCCAGCGCTCCCACTGGGCGGCCGGAAGCTTGAAGTATCAACGGCACCCTGGTTGAGGGGAATCGACTCCCTGCACCTGGGCATCCCACGCTGGAGTTGAGCTGCGGCCCACGAGGCCAGCCGATATCTCGCAGCCACTGCCAGGCTGGGGTTCTCTCGAAGTTCCACCCGAGGGTGGTCCAGAGAGAGACGGATCACAGGTGTTCTCGCTCGGAGTGGCGGCTCCATGTCCACCAACGCCGAATCGAAGCTCGGCCACCACCATGGGGCGCCACCGCCCGCGGGCGGCGAGGCGATCCTCGCCCAAGGAGAGTGCCGGGACATGTTCTGGTGCTACTAGCTCCCCGCCATCTTGTCGCCGCGAGTGTGAACCCGCCATTACCGATGCAAGGTCCTTGACTAAGATCGAATCACGGAGAGATAGCCGATGAGCCAACCACTAGCCCCAGAGGATCGAAATACACTAATGTAGCAATCGAGGGGGGTGAATGATTGCGCCGAAGCTAAAATCAAATTTTTGATGATTTTTGAAACACCCAATTTTAAACTCAAATTGCTTGGAGACTAGTTCACAAGTTGAGAGACCGCCATTTAGTGGGAGACCAAGAGACCATCCCGAGACCAAGAGAATGTCCGTGACCAAGATAGCATTCGACAACCAAGAGAGTACTGGGCGACCAGTTTGGGCACTTGAGAGATCAATAGAGCACTTGGGCGACCGCTTTGGGCAACCAGCGAGCAATCGGGTGACCAAAGCGAGCGATCGGCAACTAGTTCAAAAATAAAAGTTTCTAGAGATCCAACCATTGGATTGATGTGAAATTTTAACTATATAAACTAGATTCAATTTCAAAGCTAACAAAAGAAGAATCAGATTGATCTCGATCTACAGATCTAAAGTTATATCCTTTGCAATATGATTAAAACAAATAATGATCTAACAAATGATAGACCAATACTCAAACATGATTAACCAAAGATCCCAATCATAGATTGATATGCAAATTTTATCAGAGAAACTAGACTTAATTCTAAAGCTCACCCAGAAGAATCAACTCGATCGGACCTATAGATCTTGAGATATTACCTCAAGAAGATGATACCTTTGCAAAAACCGAACTCCGTGATGAACTTCGTGATCAAGAATCTGACAAAACTTCTAGCGATCGATCAACTATGCCGAGCTAAGAGCAAAACAAAAATTGCCACCATCGGAGATGCAAGAAAGATTTTTATTTTTGATCCGGTTACAATACTCAAACAAAAGAGTACAAACCTAAACTCCGGCTCTCTACATAAAAGAGAGACACCTATTTATACAGAGCAAACATAAAGAGATTGAATACAACTCCACTTCCCACATGGAAAGAGTTCAATATCTCAACCTCGCCCAACATGGCCAAAAACAACTTCTGCATGTATGTACAGCCCACATGTCAGAATACGTGACTAACCACCTCCATGTACATGTTCTCAGTCACGCTCCGATGACATTCTTGACCACCAAGACCTTGATTCCTCCCGATCTAGTCCCAAACCTCGCCTCCATGAACCTAGTTCCGGTCCCATCATCGATCACGTCACCGAGCAACACCCGCACATGAATAAACAAAACCTATTCCGAGCACAAGTCCACGACTTGACTCAAAGTCAATCCATGCAACCACTCACACGCAGCGTTGCATCAAGCAAAACCATCATCATGCTATCACCAAGATATAAATAATTCGAGCACAAGTCTACTTTGACTCAGTTAATCCATGCAACCACTCACACGAGCGGATTGCATCAAAAACCATCATCATGCTATCACAAAGATATCAAACAATCATCTTAAACAACACATGCACATGCACAACACATGCCATGATCGCAACCACTTTGTGATGCCAATTTCATGACACCCAATTTTAGCACATGATTTCACAAATCTTACCCGGCGCTACCGGCTTGCCAGATTCCAATTCGACAAGATCCTGCTAAGAGTGACTACTTCAGACGGAAGATATAGTTCGGTAGAGGGCATCTTAGTGGTCGAAACCCTAATGTCTCGACGATTTAATCCCGTAAATCAAGAACCGATGGACACAATGGTTTTACCTGTTTCAGCCCCTAGAGTGGGTAATAGCCCCACGCCCCGCCGGTTCTTTGTTGTGAAATGTTTACAAGGGTTCTCTTCACGATGCTTCTCTATGCTCTCCCTCTCTTCCCCCTTCTCCATGCACCGAGGCGCCTTATATAGACAGTACGGCCAGAGAGAGAAGGTGATGCTATGCTTATCTACAACACATTAATTACACCTATCATTCCAACCCCCACGTCGACCTCACGACTCATTTATTACATACTCCGTGGCCTTGTCCTTCAAACCCTATTTAATGTTGGTGAGAGGTTACCATCCGCCTCGGGACACGATGTCAGCGGGCGGTTTGGTAAGAGGCGCGAGGGATGAGACGCCATCATGTCGAAAGCAGAGTCCTTCATAATTAATGACCCCACGACCGTGAGGAAACTTCGAGGCGTAAGCCTCCTCTCCTTCCTTTGGTTGCCTTCGTGGCTCGACAGGGGGCCCGCCCACTCGCCAGCCACGCTGCCACCACCGCCAGTGGCGTGATCGCCAGCCGCTAGGGGGTCACAGCTCACCCGGCGAGCAGTGGCGTGATCGCCGGCTACCGCCAGGCCACGCTGGTCGCCCGCCTGAGTGGTGGCGTGATCGCAGTTACTCGCTGGGGCCACATGGGCCTCGCCCGGCAGATGTGATCGCCTCGGCAGGTGGTGTGATCGCCGCCGCCGCCAGGCGCCACTGCACGGGCGAAAGGTGGCATGATCGCGGGTGGGGCCGCCACTGCCTCGGCCGGGCAGGCGTGATCGCCTCACGCCCGCTAGGGCGCTAAACCGGCCAGCCACTTGGGCCTATCACTTAGGCGAAGAGGGTGCAAAGTACACCGACAATGTGTTCTCATTCTCACCATTGAACAAATTGTCAAAGTACTCACGCCATCTATGTTTGATGTCCTCCTTCTTCACCAAGAGCCGATCCTCTCATCCTTAATTAATGCATTTAACTTGATTGAGGTCCCTCGCCTTCCTCTCGCTAATCCTAGCCATCTTATAGACGCCCTTCTCCTTCCTTTGTACTTAGCCGCTGGTAAAGATCCTCATAGGCTCGACCTTTGCCTCACTCATGGCTCACTTCAGGTCTTCTTGCCACCTTATACCTCTCTATATTGTCCGCATTCCGTCATGGTACACGCTTATATCATTCTTTCTTCTCCTTAATAGCCTTATGGACATCCTCGCTCCACCACCAAATATCTTTAGGTACACCTCCACTCCCTTTGGTCACTCCAAGCACCTCTCGGCCACCTTCCTAATGCAAGTTGTCATCTTCACCCACATATTGTTATGCTCTTCTCCTTCGCTCCAAGAGCCTCCACGATAACCCTTTCCTTAAAGACCGATACTCTCCTTTGAGCTTCCACCACTTCGCTCACGATTTTGGTTTGTTTATCCCTATAGGCATTCAACCAAAGCTTAAAGTCACCACCACAAGCTTGTGTTGAGAGACAACACTCTCGTGTATCACCTACAATCCAAGCATGCCCGCTTGTCCTCCCTTCTTGTGAGAACAAAGTCGATCTAACTAGAGTTTTGGCCACTATCAAGGTCGCCAAATGAGACCTGTTTCTTCCTAAAGAAAGTGTTGGCTATCATCAGATTATAAGCTATAGCAAAGTCCAAGACTTCCTCTCCTCCGATTCCTACTATCATACCCAAAACCTCCATGTGCCACCTCATACCCTCGCATTTGTTGTACCTACATGACCATTGAGATCTCCTCCTATAAACGCTTCTCATTGGTGGGTACCGCCTAACCACGCCATCTAAGTCTTCCTTCCTGTAATCGCCTCTCAGTACTGGCCTACCTGGGAGCATACGACTTATTACGCTCAAGACTAAATCACCAATGACAAGCTTAACTAGGATAATCCTATCTCCTTGCCTCTTAACGCCCACCACTCCATTCTTGAGGCTCTTATCAATCAAGATGCCTACTCCATTTCTATTTGCAACTATTCCCCGTGTACCGAGCTTGAAGCCAACGCTTCCACCTCTTTCACTTTTTGTCCCTTCCATTTTGTCTCCGTGATGCATAGGATATTTACACGCCTTCCGATCAACAGGTCAACTAACTCTTTAACTTACCAAGAAGGGACCTTACATTCCAACTACTTAGCTTAATCTTAGCCGACTAGCTTCCATACCCTCGCACCCGCCGAGCTGTGTGAAGACCCTTGCTCATTTATCACTACACCGGCGCCGATGTAGCGTACACTAAGGGAAAGATGACCCAATCTTGCTCACTTAACACCGTGTCCAGACACGACACGTCACACACTAAGGGGGTGACGTCTCGCCCTGCCCATTTAACACCATACCCGGTTCCGATATGGCGGCCGCTAAGAGGGTTACGCCCCAACGGTTTTCTCTCTTCTCATCTCCATTTGAGTAGCTAAGTTTTACGCTGGCTCGCCACGCCTATCACAACCTTTAGGACAGACCCCTTCCTTTATCCGCTTAGGACTGGCTATGTTGAGACAACATAGGCGGAGTTTGGAGAAAATTACATGCTAACGTAGGAAGATTCGTACGCCTTGATATATATATATATATATATATATATATATCACCTTGATTTACATGCTAACGTAGGAAGATTCGTATGCCGTACGATGGATGGACCTCAAATCAGAAGATTCTCAAAATAACCATTGAATTTCTCAAACAAGAAGAAGCTTATCACTGAGTGCGCTAAAGTGAGCATCTACTGGTTTAGGATAAAATAGAGAACATCCAGCTTCATGAAAATAAAGAGGATAAGCTGCTTTGGAAGTGGACCTCAAATCAGAAATATTCCTCCCAATCTGCTTACTCTGCCTTCTTTACAGGAACCACTAAATTCTCTTGTTGCAATCAAATTTGGAAATCTTGGACACTATTGAAATTCAAAATTTTCTCCTAGCTTGTGATTCATGATCGTTGCTACACAGCAGACTGATTACAAAGACATGGTCTTCCCCATCAGCCACATTGCATTCTTTGTTTACAGGAGGAAGAAACTATCAATCATCTCTTAATTCAATGTAGTTTTGCAAGGCAAGTGTGGTTCCAATTTTTTTTATCGATAAGAAAATAGAGGCTTACGCCTAGCAATGATGATGTACTTCAAGACCGGTGGTTATCAATATAACTCATTGAGAATGATCAGATTAAAGGATGTAATTCTCTCATCATTCTCAGTATGAGGTATTATTTGGTTAGAATGTGATGTAAGAATTTTTAACGAAGTATTAAAGCAGATATCACAGATTATAAAGGAAATCAAAGAGAATTGTGATAGGTGGAGGGCTGCAAGGGATGGCTGCTAAGAAAAATTATTCTTATAAGTACTTATCGAATTCAGCTAATGGACAATAGCTACTTTTTGTTGTTTGTCCTCTTGTTCTTTGTTGTCTATTTCATGTTATTTCTTTTCTCTCTTAATACAAAGACACGTAGATCCCAACGGGTTCTTAAACAAAGATAATAGTTCAGTTGAAAGAGGCACCAGATCATGATTTTGCTATTATTTTTTTTCTCACGCAGCTGCACATGTAAAATGTATTGTCTTTCAATAATCGGCCAGCGCCATGGATTTAACAACTCTCTGTGTTTTTCTTTTTTGGAAATCCTCTCTCTGTATCTTTGTACGTGACTGAATGTCATTTTAGTAGTGATACAGCTGGTAATAACCTAAGTATGAACCGATCGACGAAGATGGAGATTGGTGTATAGCCAGCATTCGTAATTCAGGGTGTTAGTGTGGGTATAATGTGGTTGTCTAATTCGGATGTCAAATAGGGCACAACGGTAAATTTGCCAAAAAAAATAAAAGCATCGGACGTCACCTCTTTGAAGTTCAAACTTGGCGCCCAGGCTTTTATCATTCTGCTGTCTGCGGCCCTTGAAGCGTTTCTCTATTTCTATAGGAAGCCCGGAACCAGTTGATGCTTGCTGCAAAGCACACCTGAAGATACGAAGTGAAACTAACAGAGCAAACTCTGTTACAGGCCTTCTAATCCTCTTGTCGGCAAAACTCAACAGCAAGACAATCGCACGGATTGTATTTTTGGTGCAGAATTCACTGCTTTTCTCATTGATCTGGCTAGTACTTATAGTCTTATACCCCTATGCTTACATACATCAAGACTGACTCGGATTGCAATCCGGATTGTATTCTACAGCTTTTGCCAAAACCGACTCCAAAGCAAATACGTATACTATTCCTGTTGACGATCGGGATCGCCAACCGTAGAAATGAAATAGGGTCGAGAAGACTTGGGACCGAAAGGGCTTGGCTCAATGAGGAAAAGGGCTCGACGCCGGAGGCTCGAGCTAGGCTAATGAAGCGAGACGGATTTATACCGTTCGAGCCCTCGCGAAGGTAATAGTTTACTCCAATCGCTCATGCGGTGATCTTTGTTACTATCGGTACGTATGTATTACGCTTGAGCTCAACAATGGCGGCGTCTAATGCTCGAAGTTCTTGTGTTTGAGACAACACTTGGTTAGTCTTGCCTCGGTCAACTAAGGACTTAACCTTGCAAGCCTTTGAGCGAGTCTTTCATACAACCACAAGTTCGGAATGGGACGAACCTAGCGATAAACTAAGAAATCTATTCTTTGAGTCTTCGTGGTGGTGTGAGTCCCAAAGGAGCGGTGAAAATTCACATGGCGCAAGAGGGGGCCCAGGTGTGGTAACCAGTCCTCTAGTGTTGAAACCTTAGCGAACATCTTGGGTTTAGATGGATCTTTGGAAAGGCTTTATTACGGTTACTCGCTTGGTGGCATTTGGTGTATCTTGTGGGTAAAGTGTATAATCTCTGCGAGTGTACAACCTATTGAATAGCCGTGCTCACGGTATTGAGCATCGCTCGATGATTCTGATCAAGGGTTAGACTTTCATGAAAATATCTTGTTTATGGAAAATGCTTGGGATGGTATTGATGAACTTGACTTAAGTTGTGAAATGATTTACTGTGAAATAATTGTGAAAGTTATTACCTTTATTATTGTTTCTTGCTTTGCACTCTATTCTTGTATTATCTTAAATGCTATCTGCAAATGAGTGTAGCCATCTTGTACTAAGCCATGCATGTAGAATATTAGAATTGCATTACATGCATGACTTCTTTGAGTGCTCAAAGTACTCACCCTTGCAAAAACACAACCTCAGTTGAAGAAGAAGCAACCCCTGCACTGGAGGAGGAGTTTCAGGAGGAGCCGACAAACTAGGCAGCGAGCCTAGTCAGTTGCTTTATTTTTCCGCTGCACTTGGTTATTTTAATAAGCCTTCGCTCTGCGAGGCGTACTTTTGTAACTTGACTATAAGGTCAAGCAACCAGTTTGACTATTTAATTGAAGTACTTACTATTTCGTTGGATATGGTAGTGATATGTACCGATGTTGTGACTATGTGCACTAGCGTGATCTGGACTAGTCTTTGAGTACACAGAGGGTCGGATTTGCATATTCGGGTCCGACACCATCCCTCCTGTACTTTTTCTGTCATCAACATCACCAGCTAGGTTACTATCTGAATAACCAGTAATCTCTTCACCTTTTCCTCCTTTCACATAGACCAAACCACAGTGCATTGTTCCCTTGAGATAACGGAGAATTTGTTCCACTGCCTTGTGATGCATCACCGTGGGTCTCTCCATAAACTTGCTGGCCACTCCGACAGCAAATGAGAGATCGGGTCTAGTGTGAAGTAGGTACCTTAGACACCCGATTACACGATGGTACTTGGTCTCATCCACGGGCTCTCCATCAGGATCTTTATGCAGTTGAGTCTTTGGCTCCATACGAAACTTTGTTGGGTTACAATCACCCATCCCAAATTGATCCAACACCTTCTTGGCATATGCACTCTGCTTGAGGGTGATCTGAGTATCTTCCTGTGTTACCTCAATCACGAGATAATGAGCCAACAATCCAAGATCACTCATATCAAACTCAGACATCATTTGTTGCCTGAATGCCATGATCTCCTCTCTACTTTCCCCTATAACCAGGAGGTCATCAACATACATAGCAACTATTATACCTGCTACTCCTTTGCCTCTCGTGTAGATAGCTTGCTCTTGGGCACACTTACTGAAGCCGAGTTTCTTGAGACTTCTATCCATACGAGTGTTCCAGACAAGGTGCAATTAACTCCACCTCCTTGATCATCATAAGAGTTACTTGCAGTCTGTGGTTCCCCTTTGCCTGATGCTAATTGAATGAAGAAGTGCTCCTCCACAACAAACTCTGAATTTTCAGTGACACTAGGTCCTGCACTCCAATTCCATTGTACCTTTTCTTTAAATATCACGTCTCTACTCACAAGAAGCTTTCCATGCTGTGGATCATAGAGACGATGAGCATTGCATCCTTCCTCAACCCCGAGGTAGACCATTGCTTGGCTTCAGTCTTCAACCTTCTTAAGGTGTGGTGTGGTCACTTTCACATGTGCAGTGCATCCGAAGACCCTCAAATGTGCTAAATGTGGCTTCCTCATCTTCCAAGCTTCAAAGGGTGTACAAGTACCTAGTGCCTTGGTTGGTAAACGATTCAGTAGATATACTGAATGTCTCACTGCCTCTCCCTAAAACTGACCTGGAACTCCCACGCTCTTGAGCAGGGACCTCGCCATACTCATCACGGTCCGATTCTTTCTCTCCACCACACCGTTTTGCTGTGGGGTATAGGGTGCAGTAAGATGCCTTTCTATACCTGTTTCTTCACACAATTTAGTGAATTTAGTTAAGAGAAATTCACCTCCCCAATCTGTCCTCAACACCTTCACACGGCACCCACTGGTATTTTCAGCCTGTACTTTGAACTTTCTGAACATAGCGCAGGCTTGATTCTTCATCCTGATCATGAACACCCACATCCACCTGGAATAATCATCAACTAGGAGCATGAAGTAACTGTTACCACCCAAAGTTGATGGTGTGATCGGCCCACATAGGTCTGCATGGATCAACTCGAGCGACTCCTCCGCTCGATGACTAGCAGTCACCAGAAATGGTTTCCTGGACCGTTTAGCCACCAAACACCCTTGGCACAACCTGTTGGGCTGCATGATCAATGGCACTCCTGTTGCCATCTTCTTCTCAGTGAACATCTTCAATGCATGGAAGTTGGCATGGCCGAGCCTAGCATGCCATAACCACAATGGATCATCCAAATTCATCAAAAGGCAAATTGGCTTCGATATCTTCAAATCAATCTTGTACAACTGGTTTGTTGTACATTGCACCCTCATCAACAACTATGTTGGGCTCCTGTTGAACACCTACAACCAATTACCTTTCCATAACCACCTTGTGCCCAGTTTCAGTCAATTGTCCCAGGCTGATAATATTGCTGCAAAGTTTGGGAATGTAGTAAGTGTCTTGTAGTAGCCACTGCCCTCCATCCTTGTAGGTGAACAACACAGATCCCTTCCCCATAATCTTCACGGATGATCCATCATCAAATCTGACATTGCCAGTGACTCCTTCATCTAGTTCATGGAACTTCTCCATGTCACCCGACATATGGTTGCTAGCTCCATTGTCCAAGTACCATTGGTTGGTGCTAGGTGAACTCTCCAAGCTCTACAACGCGCAGACAATCTTCTCCTCATTGAGCAACACGATCACCGAGTTCTCTCGACACTCTAGCCCTAGCTCGTGCACCGTGAGCATTAAGGCCAGCTTGACCTCGTCAGTCCAGGTGAGGTGTGCCTCCTCCTCTTTCTTCTTGGATCGACACTCCAAGGCATAGTGGCCCATTTTTTCGTAATTGAAGCACTTGATGTGGCTTTTCTCATGTGCACCTCTGCTGGAGCCACCTGCTCCATCTTTGTGCGCTAAGGCACTGTGTCCGCCCCTGCTGCGACTGCGACCACCCAGGCCGCGATGGTTGCCACCACCTTGGGTTGGACTTTTTTCCTTGTTGCTTGATGAGGAGTCACCGCCACCGTTATTCTTTTGTCATGCCTACCACTCGGCTTGAGTGAGTAGAAGTTGCCCTTCGCCATTGCTCCTGGCAGTGCACAAGCGTAGGTGTTCATCGAACACCTTGAGGCGCCTAGTGCCTCCTCAAACGCCATCATGTCAATGTCGTAGAATTGCTTGATGTCGATGACAACGGGGTAGAAGCAATCTGGCATAGTGTTTAGGAGCTTCTCCAGTAGCACCAAATCCTCCAAAGTTGCACCGAGATTAGCATAGCATACCACCATGCCGTTGAGATTCCCGGTGAACTCATCCAATGCCTCACCATCCTTCATGCGCAATGCATCAAATTCCCCCTTCAGTGTTGCTAATCGTGCCATCTTGACGCGATCGGCCCCGACGAACCTCATCTTGAGGCTATTCTAGAGTTCCTTCGCCGTTTTCTTCATTGCGACTTGCAATAGGATATCTTCAGGTAAGGCTTGAAGAAGTTGCACACTGGCCAGCTTGTCCTTTCTCGTGTCCACCGCCGTGTCGGCTGCTGGTGCCACAGCCTCCCAAAGTCCCTGGGCATCCAATAGCACCTCAACCTTGATCACCCAAGTGGTGTAGTTGCTCCTCATCAATTGTGGATACTGCAATGACACGCTGCCACCGTCTCTTGCTACTGTAGCCTAAGGGACCAACGACATCTCGCTACTCCAGATGATCTTGGGCATGCAATAACTTGGCTCTGATACCAGATGTTAGTTTCGGATCGAAGATTTCATGCTTGAACAAAGCACTAAAAATGAACTCTCAAAGACATTGTAGCCGATCTGACAAAATTCAGAGAACAAGAACAAAGCGAAGCAGAGCATATGGGGCTTGTTTTCCTCGTTCACTATGTTGGTAAAAAGAATTCTCCAACTTAAAAATAGCAATTACTAACACTAAAAAATAGCACACCAAGAAACGGAATTGTGCCATCCCACGATCCATTAAGCTCACCAACTAACAATCGTCGCACCACATGTTATAGACTCACACACGCACGTCCGCCGATGGCATCCATGCTGAACCCAATGGCTTATTCCTCCACCAACCATGGCAGGACTCGGTCCGAGATCACCAACGCAGGATTACTAGCTAATAGTATACCGCCGACGAGGTACAAGAGACCATTGCCTAGGCAGCAGCGCATTGCTCGCCTGGGAGCTACACTTCTGCCCCTGGCCTATAAACTACTGTAATGATGCATCCTTTCATATATTTGGCTTCTATAAACAATGCTTTTGTAAAGTTTAATTTTATAATCGGCTGTTTAATCGATTTTATCTAAGTCTTGTTTTGCTTGTTATTGTCGTGGACATATTTTAACTTAGCCAAAATTAACTGCATCATGTTAATTTGGCTTCACTAGCAAGGAACATATGTAACCGATTAAGAGCCAATCCAAACACTAAGGTAGTATTTCTCCACATATTTCCTGTTAATTGCCTTAGGAAATACCATGCCCTCCAATGTTTCTAGCATATAGGAATTCCCACCAATAAGCTAATTTATCTTATATGGTCCTTCCCATATAGGCGGCCATTTTCCAAATCGATTATCTTTAGAGCCGATAGGAATTATAGTTTTCTAAATTAAATCGGCCTCATAAAAAGATTTAGGCATTAATTTTTTATTGTAAGGTTTAGCAACTATCATCTTATTCTTCTTAAGCTAATCCAATGTACGCAAACATAATTCTGCCAGATCATCTAAGTTGTCAATCATTAAATCTTTATAATCTTGAGCCGACAAATCATTTTGTCTGGCCACTTGTATAGAATCAATGTTAATCTTGACAGGCACAACAACTTCCAGACCATAAACCAGTTGGTAAGGTGAAACCTTCGTTGCCCCATGGTATGCTAGCCTTATGCTTATGGCGATTCTAACAACGTTGAATGCCAATTTCTAGGTTTTTCATCAATCTTCCTCTTAATCAACTTGATCAACGCTTTATTCGATGACTTAGCTTGACCATTGGCTTGAGCATAATGAGGCGACGAATTTAACAACTTTATACTCAGACTTTTAGCAAAACCTTGGAATTCATCGGACGTGAACACAATGCCTTGATTGATCATGATAGTTTGTGGTATTCTAAACTGATGAATGATGTGTTCATTGACAAAGCTGATAGTCTTGACACTTGTATCCCTTTTGAGGGATATAGCCTCAACCCACTTAGAAAAATAATCGGTTGCAACTAGAATAAATTTGTGACCTTTGCTTGAGGCAGAAAATATTTGATCAATTACATCTATTCCCCATCCTTTGAAGAGCTAAGGCTTTATAATCGGATGCAAAGCAGATGCAGGTGTGACTTGGACATTACAAAACTTCTAATAAGTCTGGCATCCTTTATAGTATTGAAAACAATCTTCCAACAATATTGGATAAAAATATCCCTGCCTAAGCATCCATTTCATCTTGTAAGGTGATTGATGAGATCAGATACTTTCGTGTACTTCTCCCATCGCTACTTTAGCTTCATCAGCTCCAAGACACCTCAGCAATAACCCTTCTAATGTTCGATAGTATAAGATTTCGTTTAGGACAACATATTGCAATGCCTGCTGCCTAACTTTGCACTCTGTTGCCTTGGATGGATTAATTAGGTAGTCTTTTATCTTTGCCCTCCAGTTGATAGTATCAGCACACATTATCGCTATGTCAACCGGCTTAAGCATTTGATATCAGCCAAAATCTTTATAGGGATCAAACGAGTGTAGGATCGAGGATGCTCCTAGAGGGGGGTGAATAGGCGTTTACAAAAATTAATCGCTCTCTAAATGACACGCTCTAATCAACCCCTATGTGAAACCTAATCAAAGATAATGCGGGCGATAAACTAGGTTTTGACAATTAAGGCCTAAATCAACTAGGCTCACTAGTACACTAACTAAATTATGTCTCTAACAATAAATTGCAATCCTAAAACAAGAAATCAAACAATTTAATTCTATGAATATAAATTTCTTGAATGTAAATAAGAAGACAATACAAGCACAAGAGACACGATACTTTTTAGTGGTGTTGGAGACTTGTCGGTCTCCCTAATCCACGTTGAGGCTAGCCCAAGCGAATTGGACCGGCTCCGCTTGAGCACCGCCTCGATTCCACTAGAGGTGTTTTCACGCTTCGCGTAGGCTCAACTCGAACCTTCACAAACTCATGGGGCTTCTCACAATACCTTTGAGAGCTTCCGCGCCTGACGCCTCTGCCGTCTAGGAGTCGGCAACCTCCAAGAGTAATAAGCCGAATCTCGCAGAGCTTCACCTAGCGCAACACATGCTCTTCGGTGATCACTTAGTGCAACACATGCACCAAGGTCTCCTCAAATGCAACACATGCACAAAAGGTCACTCAATCCACTTCTAATTGCAACACATGCAATTAGGGCTCAGTCTTTGCTCAAGAATCAATTTGAGGAGTGTAACACATGCAACCACCTCCCATAAAACTCACAATAGCACCAGCCACCTGCCAATGCCCCCCACAGGGTCTATTTATACCCCACCAAGGAAAACTAGCCGTTTGGGCGCAATTCGGGCAGAAAACAGCACGTCCGACACTACCGGCCTCATAGCCATGGTAGTGCCGGCCTTGACCTCCAACGGCCAGCAACGGCTATATGCCTGGCACTACTGCCCTCTATGGCCCGGTAGTGCCGACCTTGTGGCCGTACCGCTCCCATAAAGCGGTAGTGCCGGCCTCCCCTCGAGAAAAATGCACATTTACGGAATATAGCTCTTGACACTATACACCGGGTAGTACGGCCAAGAGCGGCACTACCGCTCCCATAAGCGTAGTGCCAGGCGGTGCTACGCTCAAGCACCTCGGACGGTAGACCTTTTGAAGAAAACCAGATTTTCAACACTAAAATCATTTCTCCAAAAACTAAACACTATTCTTTGAGCTATTAGATGATCAACACATGATCATACACTTATACAAAACACATTTGCACCAATATAGCTCATGCTCAAAGAATCTCAACCAAATTTGAAAACACATTTCAATCAACTCAAGATCTATTTGCAAAATGTATTAAGCTAATCAAACCCGAGTCTATGAGATTAATCCCCTAGCCATGTGAAGGTCAACACGAGACCTAGTCAACTTGCAAACGCCTGTTGCAAGCCCTACTCACATGCTCTCGGGATTTCAGACTCATAGACCTCAGTTTATTTGTACAACGAACTTGCAAACATCTCATTAAATCGATTTCATGCTTGAGCATTACTCTTTGCAACATATGCGAAAGTCTAACTCCAAGCAACTTCAAACAAACTCAAATGCATGAGCTCTTTATTTGCAACACATGCAAATCATAGCTCCATGCAACCACATTAAGATGAAATCAAATGTATGAGCTTTCTACTTGCAACACATGCAAGTCTCTAGCACATACAAACCACATAACGCCAAATCATGCTTGAGCTCTCTCCTTTTGCAACACATGCAAAACTTAGCTCCAAGCAACCATTTTGATTTTGAAAGATTAGTTTTGTAAATAGAAAACAAAACATGAAGCTTCAACAATTGCAACACATGTGTCGGTGTTTGAATACGGCAAGTAAATTTGTAGTCAAGGGCAGCGTTCCTCTCCTTGAATGGTTGACTCAGGGAGCCCAAGATGTATCTTGGTTGGCAATGTCCCTACTTCCAATTCGTGGTGGTTCTGATTGCTTTGGCAGCAGATGATCTGCGCGTGTTACAAGCGAGGGCTAAGGGCTGGCCTTGTCGCCTTGTCGAGTGAAAGAAGTAAACGGTTTGCTCGTAGAAAAGCTCGTAAAAGTCGTCCCCTTCCCGGAGGGTCCTGCCTCCCTTTATATAGTCGGAGGGGGCAGGTTACACGGGAAATTGGAAAAGAAAGGATGGGGTGTCCTACGCCTAGGAGTCCTGGTCTTGGGTCTCGGCGACTGATCGGTACCTGCTTCTCCATGCGGGTCGATGAACCGACGAGTGGCGTGGTTTTCTGCTTCGTCGGGAGTTGGCGCACCTACCCTCTGCGAGCTTGCAGTCTTGGCGTCGTGGCCTGGCTCGGCTGCCTCAGGAAGGCGCATCCTCCCACTTGTGCATGACCGGCGATGGAGGCGGCGCTTGACCGGTAGCCTCCTCACCACCTTGGGAAGGAGCCCCTGCCCACGGTCACTTTGAGCCGTTGTGTCCATGGAGCGGTGGCCAACTCGAGATTGACCGGCGATGGTGCGGCGGAAACCCTGGCGGAGATTTCGTTGGCTTGGTCGGTGCCCCATGGCGGAGGTCGGAGCTTGCGGCGCCCAACCTATAGCGGGGGTCGGAGCCTGCAGGGCTCCCGACCTATGGCGGTCGCTGACCACGTCGATTTGGTTGGGCGAGTGTCCCAGCGCCAAGCGGGCCTTTGGCGAGCTGGGCTTAGGGCAGCCCATTCGCTCTCCAGGCCCTGGGGTATCCAGGTATAAGTATTCGTCAACATGCAAAAGTGAACTTCACGCAAAAGCCAACGCATTAGCTTATCCTATTTGCAACACATGCAAATCAAAGCTTTATGCGAAAACCAAAACATAGGCTTCTCCTATTTGCAACACATGCAAATCAAAACCATATGCAATAACAAACAAGCATAAGCTTAACTCATTCGCAACACATGCCAAATGGTTAGCTCTATGCAAAAGCCAAATCCAAATAAGATTTGAGCTCGAGTGAACACGGGATTGAGATCATCAACACATGATGAAGCTCAAGCTAGGACTCAACCCCTCTTAATAGTACGGCTATAAAAACTAGACTCAAAGACTAGAATCTCCTTAGCCTATCTAATTATACCTTGAGCCGCCGCACACAAGCAATCACCTTTGGGGTCTTTATGATCTTCACTCATACGCTCCCCCGGGATCAGCACTCAGCTCTTCTCTTAATCTCTACGGGATCTCCTCTTGACACCCATCACCTCATGATGTCGTCCTTGTCCCGTTTTCATCATCTCAATCATCTTTGGACTTAACCTAGCATAAACACAACTCATGAAAATAGTTAGTCCAAGATGCATGATTGTCTCAATTATCTTTTGCACTCTATTAACACATAATGGATGTCTTTAGATCAATTTGACCACAACCCAAATCAAATTAAATGATATAAATGTGTCTTGAGTACACCGATGCAACTAATGCCTTGTTATACTCAAGAACTATCGATTTCCTTAATAAATCCAAAAGAACATCATCAACACATGATGAAATATTCTTTGATGATTAAAAGATAACTGACCACAATTTAAATTTTCATTTAAATTGATATGAGTATATATTAACTACACAAGTTTTCATATACTCATGTTGATGAAAAGTAATGATCCATAATGTGTGGACTATATGGAAATGACCATTACTCTAAGCCATCAACTATAGAATAAACCTCACATGTATATGTGCATAGATATAATTGACTTGGAGATAATATGCACATATTCAATTTTGAT